>JAVLUX010000231.1:140000-245000 GCA_032164185.1 Moxostoma hubbsi
TATGGCACAATGGTGAGCTCTAACTGGTTTTTTATCTACAATTTTGATTGTTTGCTTGTAAAGTGACTCTAATGGTTTTAACGTTATTTTCTTTGCTTGTGACCATGTTGTAAGACAATAAGTGATGTGAGGCAAAACCATACTGTACATGAACATTTTGGCGGCCTCAGTTGATAGGTGTGATCTTATAAAGCGAAACTTTGCAATATTAAATTTAACTTGATTACAAACCAGTTTTATCTGTGATTTAAAGGTTAGTTTAGAGTCTATTATGATGCCTAGATATTTAAATTCTGACACAACTTTTATTTTTTCCCCTGACACATACATATCTTGCTGATTATTTGTAGTGTTTGATTTCGAAAAGTACATTGAAACTGTTTTATTTACATTAATTTTTAAGCAAGATTGATTTAACCATTCAGAAACATGAACCATTGACTGTGTAAGCTTTTCAGCAACTTGTTTCCTATTTTTACCATGGGTATAAATAACTGTATCGTCAGCATACATTTGAATACAGACGTCTGGACAAACTGATGGTAGATTGTTTATATAAAGTGAAAATAACAGTGGTCCCAAAATAGAACCCTGAGGAACCCCCGTAGACATGACAAGGGGCGGTGAATGGCAGTCACTAATCCTGACTGACTGTGGGCGATTCGATAGATATGATTCTATCCATTTTACTGCATCTGATGAAAAATTTAATTTATTTAATTTGCTTAATAATATTTTATGATTTACAGTATCAAAGGCATTTTTTAGATCGAGAAACACAGCTCCAACCACACCACCTTTATCCAGTAGATGTTTAATATTTTCCATGAAAAAACAATTTGCAGTTTCCGTGGAATATTGAGTTCTAAAACCAAATTGCATAGAATGAAGGGAAAATGTAGAAGTATTTAGATGTGTTATTATTTGTTGGGAAATTAATTTCTCTGCAACTTTTGATACTGTAGGTAAGATGCTGATTGGTCTATAATTATCCACTAACAATGGATCTCCATTTTTTAAAAACTGGTACAACCGCAGCTGACTTCCACACCCTAGGAAATACTGCCTCAATAAAGGAGAGATTAACAATTTTAGTTACTGGTGTTAACAATGTGGAACTGAGTTCTTTCAGCATGCACATATCTATACCAAATATGTCTCTAGTTCTGGAAGCTTTAAATGTTCTTATTGTCTGTAAGACTTCAGATTCTGTTACTGTCCTTAAATTGAAAATAGGCTCTGAATTATTTATCGGGCAAATATTTAAATTATTAGATGAAAAACTTTGGGCAATAGTTGATACAGATTCAATAAAAAAAATTATTGAAAGCATCAGCAACTTTGTTTGTGTTATTTATAATTTGTCCATTTGTCTTAATTTCTACAAGTTTTTTCTTTTTAGTGTCCTGTCCTACAAGTTTCTTCAATTGGTTCCAAATTATTTTAGAATCCCCTTTTGCGTTTTCTATTATTGTCACAAAAAAAATCTGCTTTGGCCTTACGTATAGCCTTAACCGTCTTATTTCTCAATGTTGTAAACAGATTTTTAGCACTAATTGACTATTATTATTAGTTTGAGTATATCTGAGTTCATCCAAGGAAGTATATTTTTATTGTGTTTGTGTTTAATTATACTACTAAAATCTTTTTCTCTTTTTTGTAAAATTGTTCTCTCAATTATCGCCACGAATGATGCACAATCCACTTCACAATTCGTTCCCGACAATATGCGATCCCAATCTATCTGCTGGACAGCATTTATAAATCCTTCCTGGCAGTTTTTTGGGATTCCAACATACTCCCGTTCTCTGGCAGAATAAACAAATCTCTTTTTAGAGAGCTTTCTCGCCACAAGGATCAAATTGTGATCAGAAAGACCAGCCAACATATTATATGATTTAGTTATTCTCTCAGGTCGGTTGGAAAATACTAAATCAATCTGAGTGCTGCTAGATGTAGTAATTCTCGTTGGCCCTTTGATCATTTGAACTAGATCAAATTTGTCAGTTATTTTTTTTAGTTTTCTTCTACATAATATATCCTCCCAATTTATGTTTATATCCCCCAAAATAATGATCTCTTTATTTAGATTAGATTCTTTCAATAATTTTTTAAACCTTTCATAAAAACTGGCATCTGAAGATGGGGGGCGATATATCGCAACAATTGTAAAAGACATCTGTTGTGATAGTATGATGTTTAAGCCCACACATTCCAGTTCATGATCATTCTGCCACTGAATTTCCTGACACTGAATGTTATTTTTTATATATCATGACACCACCACCCTTTGCTCCTTCTCTGTCTCCCTGAACATATTATATACAGGGATGTTAAGTGCTGCAGATGGAGCATTCTTATTGAGCCAGGTCTCAGATAGACATAAATAATCCAAATTTGAATTAAGTAACAGATGATTAACTTGTTCTGTTTTTGACATGATGCTTCTTATATTTAAATGCCCACCCAGCAGACGTTTGGGTTTTGCTTTAGGGTCCCAAACTATTTTCGAGTGGTTAACAGTTTGAAAGAACGCCCATTTCGGTGATTAGCTACCCCTGGATTAAGGCGTTACCATGGTGACCGAGCAACGTTACTGACGTTACCATGGTGACCGAGCAGCCATGCAGGAAAGTTTGTTGTTGTTGTTGTTGTTGTTGTGTATCTGGATCTTGTCTCCCGCTCCCATGCGAAGCGAAAACTGCACCACGCCTTGCAGACCCACGGACTCGCCACTATAGCCTCTGTCCAACGCACCGCCACACACCCTCAGACCCGGACTTTCTCCGTGCAGTGCCCCAATAGACCGCCCCGGTACCACGCCATCGCTTCCTCGGACAGACAAGTCATCCACAATTGACGACGAAAATAAAGGAAGGAGAGGTTCAGGATATTGTGCAGAGGAACACAAAAATGTACCTGAAAGTACCTGCAAGGTAGGAGTGTCGCATTTGTCATCTGCTTGTAGATTAGCCTCTCCCGGCGTCTTAAAGTGGTGCGGGCCTGGGCACGGGTGGATGTCTCCAGATAACATTAAACATAGCGATAATTAATCCAGTTGTCAGCGGCGATTTAGTCGGTGTTATTGATTTAGTATTCTTGGTAATTTTATTATCCCTTTGGATAGATCAAGGCCATGGCCAATGTGTAGGTTCCATAGCCGATGCTTGCGTTTGCCGATTCCTTGATTGATTGTTTGTAACCCAGGACTTCATATATCAACGGTTTGTCATTTAAATGAAGCAGAGGAAAGATGTTACCAACCATCCGAGTTGAATTAGCATGAATAGGCATTAAGATCTTCACAAGCAAACAATAGACCAGGAGCGCTAAGACAGCCCCTCTCCCACCTGCCGCCATCATCTTAATTTCGTTCCGCTTGGCTTTGTGAATGAAATCAAGGATAACCTTTTATATGATGCCTCAAATAAAAATAAATCGATAATTAAAAACGTTCTTCACTTTTAAAAAGCAGCAGCTGACGCGACGTGACTCAAGCGCGTCAGAATTATTTCATTTAAGACATTTTGTGTAATCTGGCTTTGTGTGTAATCATTTTTTGTATTTTTATTATTATTATGTTGTTTTTGTTGTACCCCTATTTTTTTAAAAAGGTATTTCTGTAATACAATATTACAATAATCCTGGATAAAAGCAAAACCTTCTTAAATCTATTAGTCATACTACTCAGAAAATGCTAGAATCCTGTTTAATATGGTGTATTTGCTTTTACGAGTGTAATTGTGTAATTTGGCCCGAATGCTGAACTTTAATACTTCTCTTTCTGTTTATTATTACCCTGTTTTAAATATAAATTATGCTGCAGTACACTTAAGTGGCATTCCAGTGTATCATTTTGAGTGCGCCTTAACCTTGAGCGTGTGTCAAATGAGCTCTCTAGAGTTAAATTTAAGGTTGCAGTGAACTAAATCTGTTAAATTAAGTCCCAATTAGGAATGTAAAAACTATGTATCGAAAACAACGATTTATGAATGTGGAAATAAAGACAACACAGTTAAAATGGCAAACTCAGGGTCAAACTTTTGTCCACATTTATTTTTTATTGTAAGGAAAATAAAACACAGGATATACATATATAAATATAATTAAAATAATGCACAGTAAGTAAAAAACATTCAGTGGTATAATTATTTACATAAATACAATTAGGGCTATATAAGTGTATACATAAGAATCACACTGACGTGTATGCAAATAAAGAACAGCAGGACCTGTTCCTAGACTTGGCAAGCCGCACAAACATAATCTATTGAAGTTGAATTCTGTGCACATGACATGTGGTATGAGCATAGGCAACTGACACAGTCAATCTGAAAATTTTGATCGATAAACACAATTCAAGCATAAAGCCATGACTAGTCTGTAATGTTAGTAAATTGATGCCATAATCTCGGTTTACATTCATGCATTTGGCAGCAAATGCGACTTACATTGCATTTAAAGTAAGTACACATTTGTTTTGATCTGTTCTAGCATTCCCTGGGAATCTAATCTATGACACAAGATTTGCTAGCACCATGATATACTATTTTACCAACATAGCTCAAACCATAACATAAAACAACTATGTATCAAGTTTTATACATATTTACCCATTTAGTGTGTCCACTTGCATTCCAGCAGCAAAAGCACAACTGGGTCATCTAGAAAATTAATATACAAAGCAAATATATTTGATAAGAGAAAGGATTTAACATTGATTCAAATATTTACACAGTGCATCCTAAAAGGAACAGTGCAGAATCTGAAACACAAGACAAGTGTTATTGCATTTGAAACCCCAAAATGGCTTGCTGGCAAAATGTAATGACGATTACGTTAAACTTACCACTGTTTTGCAGTAGAGTTACAGCTATGGATTTTCTCAATTCCTACACTGACTCTGTCAAATTTGAAAACATAATTGGCTCCTCCTGAAGAATGGATTCAGCAAACTATAACAAAAGCTTTATTTGAGAGGAATGTCACCATCATTAACAGGCCATGAGCACCTTATTTGCTCAAGAGCGTGCAGGTCTTTGGCTGATTAGGATTGGACAGTTTATCATGACAACGTGCATCGTCCAGTACTTATGTCTTAATACCTTCAGTGCAAAAACTCCACAGGATGTGGTATCCCTTTGCTTTGGATGAGGAGCTGAATCACATGCCCAGTTTGCCACATCATATCCTTTGTGTCTTAGAAATGACCTTAACATAAAGAAATAGTGAACAACACTATAACAGATTAAAGAGCTACTCATCATAGTTTCAAATGTATAAAAATGTATTTGATTTAATTGTTATTACCTTGTTACCTCCTGGCATTTCTTTAGATTTTCTTCACTTTCTCCCAAAGGGTCTAAGAATAAAGCCCTCATCTGTGCTGGCAGCATGACCTTTCAAGTTTTTTAGTCATAGAAAACTATCAATAAGTTATATATGTAACCAGACTGAGGTACGCTTACATACACTACAAAAAATTGACAGGATTAGATGAACAAGCTAACTTTCTATATCTGAACATACATATGTTCTTTGAAGGGGAGGACTGTATTATATTTGTTTAATGGCATTAACAATGGGATTCTTCTTCACCTCTTCTATGACTATTTAAGGCATACAATTATGCAAGGCTGTAGGTTTGGTTTTAACATGGGTAGACATGTTTAAAAATCAACCTCATGTTATTTGCCTAATATAATTACACAGCACACTGGCCTCTGTGTAAAGTGCCCAACTCATCAGCTGTTCTTATTTACAATTAATAGTTATATAGATGGTACAAAACAGTGATAAATTCCCACTGGTGTGATGTGTGTTTTGTTGTCAAACCCTCACAAATGACGTACTACCAGAGTACAATTAATAGTTTACCTATAGGTATGGTTGGGTAAATGTAATTTGTTGTTAATTAGGGTCAGCATATTGTATCTATTAAGTATTTAGTATTGATCTTGACTTTCTGCAGTTGCAATGATTTTTCTTTCTAAAAACCCCATTCTTGTTTTGTGGTAACTTTGCAGGTTCAGATGTTTTTACTAATAATTTATTTATCTTACAAGTTACAACAACAGCTCTCCACCACTGGAACTCAAAGGTAAGTTATTTTCTACATATATGTAGCACCAGAAACAGCACAACTTAATCTATCACATCTCTTATAATGTACGTATATATATATATATATATATATATATATATATTTGTGTATATATCAATTCATTATATGTATATGACAATGATTACATTAGCATTGCACTATTACATTGTTATTTTCAATAACACCACTAAAACTTAAATCTTCTTAAATTCTCATATCTCGTTCTAATGTGTGTTCTTTTGATCACTGAAAAGGTGAGAGAGGATGATCATTTATGTGGAAGAAACTATAATAACCCTTCGGTTATCAGCTGAATATAAAGTGATTATTGTGTTAATGATGACGGTAATAGTGTAACTAAACAAATGCTCCTGATCAAGTATTTTAATTTCATCCATCCATCGTCAACCGCTTATACTGTACAGGGTCACGGGGTATTTTAATTTTGTCAATGTAATTTGTACATTGAGTGACAAGACTATGTCTTGTGATTGTATAGGACTAGGACAGGATATACATATTTGAAAGTCAAGTATTTGTATTGATATTTGTAAGTATGACCGTATCTTTGAGCACAAAACTGTTAGTTTGATCGGCATGAATCTACGGTAATAACTGAGAGAATGATAGGGAGAGAGTTTGCATTGTAATAAAATATTACCAAAATCAGCTCCAACCTTTTTTCACTGATGTGCACTTATGTTGATGCTAGTAACTGTTTCTCTGTTAAAGAGAAAGTTGCTTCTTTCTAAATGGACATGCTGCATGGACGCACCTCCCCCACCCCTCGTCAATTAAGAGTAATGCTTGGACTGGCCAGAAGAAGAAAAAAAAAAAGTGCTAATGAAATGCCTGTTAATTATAATCAATACAATTGACATCTTAAAAGTCTTGGCAATGTCCTCTTTGCTGGCAGTATTATGGACCTCTTTCTGGGGATATCTCCCTTCTTCTGGGACACCTGGCCAGTTCAGTTTTTATTTTCTTTAAAGCATTTGTTTTTGCACCCCCATTTTTTTGCATTGCATGTATGGCATTTTTAACAGAGCACTAATTTTGACACATTTGTCAGCACTATTTGGTAAGGGCAGCTTGGCAATGTTAGCTTTTTCCCCCTCTGCACTGGTTTGAAATCACTTTTTCCAGCTGCAAATTTATACATTTAAGTAAAATCAGTGACATGATTTTAATGTTTGATAGTTTTAATTGTAAATCATGTCTAATGTATAATTTGAATGTCTAGTACACTGTCTTTGTATAATGTCTATTTCAAGCTCCCTATTTCCTGTTATGACGATTTCAGTCTAAGTGTCATACTTCCTATAGATGAAAACCATTGCATGCATTTTGACAAACCTGTGAACTTGCCAAGACATGGATAACTTTGGTTGCCAAAAATCAATACTAGTTACCATTGCTATCTATTTGACCAAATATATTTTAACTGTCAAACCACAAACCCCCAAACACTTCCCATGTTGTAGTCTAAATACAAGTTAGTGTAAGAAAAAAAAAAAAAAGGGATTTATTTACATAAGCCAATCTCAACATACAAACATTGTTATGAAGTCTGTGCTCAACTTTAATGACAAAGTCAGTCATCAAGCCAAGTCCCTCCCTTCCCCTCCAAATGATGTTCGCCGGACGCCATAGTCCCACAAGAGCTCCTCATTCACCTCAATGTCTCGTAGGGCATGGAACAGGACACATTCCCTGGCTCCACTGGGGGAGTTTAAGGTGGCCCTGTGGGGCTGCACATTACAGTGCTTCCGGGAATGGTTCATTCTCCTCCCAAACGTGTCTTTGTCTGGGTGACAGTCACAAGGGAATTTCTGGGCATCGATGCACAGGGCCTCGCCTCCCTTGCCCTTGAACAGATATGATGGCTCCTCTGTGAGATTGTCCACTCTCCTCTCCCCTTCCTGCTTGGAGACCACTTCACCATGGTAGTCGCACACGGTCTGGTTCCTCCTGAAGTCCATGGTGGCGATGACTCCTGTACAAAGATAAAGAAACATGCTTTTGAGCAAATGTTTTCACTCACTCTTCCTCTATTCAAGGGACTGTGTAGTAAAAAAAAAAAAAAAAAGTTTGCGCACCTTTACCCTTTCCCTCAAAGTGTTTAATGGACAGCCCTTTCCACTTCTGCTCGAGCACACAAGTAATGGATGCATCATTTCTGATCTGTGCTCGAGCAGAAGGCGGTTGGACAGGGGGTGCCCATGCCAGCAGAACGTCATCAGCGGTTGGCACATTGGTGGTCCAGGTGGCCTCTTAATTATGCGCTGGATATGAACTGCTGGGGGTTTGATGCCAGTCCTCAGTGGTCTAGGAGATTTACATCAGATTTCATCCTAGATGCCCTTACAGAGTTGTGGCACTTATATACTGCATTGTGGCAGTGTAAATTGACTTGAAACCCTATACGCACTTACCGAGGATGTAGCGCACACTCGGTTTGTACTGGGCCCTTCTCCAGTGAAAATAGCAGCTGTGGTAGTGCTCAAAGCCTGCCTCTGCTGCTCTGTCGGGGGGGGGGGGGGGGGGGTCCCATGCAGCGTCACAGGGAAGAGGTCCTCAAAAGCACCCCAAAACCTTGGAAATGGGACCGGTGCTGATGCAGTAGGCTTCAATGTACTGCAAATTAAACTAGTTATTTTGGGGTTCAGTGCGCTTATGAGCATCACAATTTTGAATTGAAGTGATTCTTCTGTACCTTTCCTGCACCTGCAATACCCCCTCATCAGCAGACGAGCTGGAGAGATTCACCACCATTCCTCCTGGCAGCTCTTCTGGCGTTGCAGCTCCCTCCTGCTGACTCTTTGTATCTGTTCACATAAAGGGGGAAAAGGTAAGAGGGAGGCCTATTGTGAAACCATGTGAAAGCTGTTGTATTCTCATGAAACACGGAGTACTCACTTGAGTCGTAGGCGTTCCACGTGTGCGGTGGGATTGGTGAGTGGGACTCCTGATGCACCCAAGAAAAACCTATCCTTGTCATCAAACTCTGGAGGTTGGTTCTTCAAATATCCTGGCCGAATGTGACTGAAGTAACAGTCGAACCACTGTGGTAAACGTTTGTACAAATCTTGCATTACATGTATTATCTAAATAATATTAATAAATTGCTTGTGAAAGTGTGTAAGTGGATTTCTTACGCTCCCTTCCTCTTTAAAATGTTTTTCCTCAGATTTATCAGGACTTTGTCTCCTTCTGAGGTCCCATCATTCCAGTCCTGTACCTAGGAGAATATTAAAGTGGGAACAAAAAAGGCTGTCAGGTGTCACACGTTTATTGCTTAGCCTCACCACATGTACGATCTGTTTGAACAAGAAAGTGTCACCACCATTTAACGGTTGATAAAGAAAACTACTAAGAGGTCAGCCAAATCACTGTCAACCGTAAATACAAAGAGACTACAAGCTCACCTTAAATTCCATAATGCTCTTTGGAGCCTGGTGGTGAATCCACAATAATGTAGCCACACAGTAATGGCGGAAGGCTGTCTGGCTCTTCTCAGAAACAGTTCTTTTTTTGAGCAGGCAATTACAAATGTCGGCCATTTCCAGAGCAAGTACATCTGCATCCTTGATGGTGTTGCTGAAAGAATTTAGTGGGGGGGAAAAAAAAAAAAAAAAAAAAAGACCAACATATTCTTCTTCATATTGACCCAGTGAGACTTTTAAAATGCATCAGATTAGACATACGGAGCAGCTGCATTCTTTAAATGAAGGCAAATCATTTTCCACACACAGAACAGGTTACCTTTCTGTGATGAAAAATCCTTTTGTCTTGAAATAATCTGCCAGGGGGGAAAAAAAAAAAAAAAAAAAAAAAAAAGCAGGATGGGTCCTCCTTGACAATTTCCCTCACCTCTAAAATATTCAGTACTCTTCCCTCTCTTGCCCAATTCCTCTGTGACTGTTTGGCCCTCAAGACTTCTTCCTCAATGAACTGGTCATCTGCATCTTTCAAGCATGATGTTTTCAGATGTTGAGCAATTTTAGTCTGGGGCTTGCAGCACAACAGGCAGTAAACAAGGCGATTGGAAGGATTCCCGCACACAAATGAGTTTGACCATTTCACTTTGACACAAGACATTAAAATTACTACATGTTTAACATTTAAAGCCATGCGGGTTATAAGAATTATAATATAATTACATGTTTAATTTACCTTTCCAGAGCTCAAGGACGTTACACAATAAAGAACAGTAACAAAAATGCCATATAGGCAATTATATGGACAGTCAACTGTTGCCCAGTCTGGAACAAAAACAAATGCAATTGCATATAGCAGATCCAGTACAAAAGAACACGTAACATCATGTAGACAGTAGAGAAATTGTAAGCAGTGTAGGCAGTGGCCCAATCAGAATACATACAAATACAATGAGGACATGCACAAACACATTATAACTGATATTGGGAGAACATACGTTTTTACCTGGGATTTGAATTCAGGGATATGGTAGTTCGGAGAGCCAGGGTAATTGAGTTCCATAGCTTAAGTGCCACAACAGAAAAAAAAAAACTGCCGGTCATTAAATAAAGGAACATAACTTCTATTGCAAGCGGGAGATAGAGTGTGCCAGTAGTACAGAAAAAAAAAGGCCTTACAGTAGTCAAGGCGAGATGTAGTAAATGCATGGACCAATAATTCAGCATCTTTCAGGCTAACGTAGGGACGAATGCGATACGACAAATTTGGAAAAATGCTGCTTAAGAGTTTGTTATAGGGTCAATGAAGGGTCAATATTGATACCTAAATTCTTGACTGTGGCAGATGGGTAAAATTACAGTAGCATCAAGGTCACAGCTTATTAGTTAGATTTAGGTTAACATTAGTAAATACATTATAAACTAGCAGCTTGTATTATTACATTAATCGATATTTATAAATTAAGATGACATCATTCATTGCTAAAGTTATTGTAAAATCTGCGCTTTAAATAATCCACGTGCATAAACTACAAGCGAGAGAGAGAGAGAGAGAGACTTAGCTGGTGACAGAGTTTGCTGTAGAGGAGGCTTCAGGTCTGGACTGGTGACGAGATTCGTGGTCGTACAGAAGAATGGTCAGGTTCAGGCAAGATTGGCTTTAACGGAGTCAGAGATACAGGTAAGTGAACACTCAGAAATGCTGCCGGGGCAAACAAAACTTCGCAGTAAGGGCACGGGGAAGCAAGGCTTTAATAGAGGGAAGTTGATGGGCAGCAGCTGTTGGGTAATCAGTGCGGGTCAGAATTCAGGTGAAGAAGATCTTCGGTGAACGGTAATGGGAGCGTTCTCGCTGATGTTAGTAACAATATGAACGTGTGTGTGTGTGTGTAAACATGTATGTTTACAAACAATACATTAAACAATTAACATTATACAACAAATAAATAAATACTAAATGCATTTATAAGCAATAAATACTAATAAGCAAAAAATACTAAATATTTTTTTATACTATAAAAAAATACTATAATATTTTTAATACACACTAATTATTGGCGGCTGCCAGCAGCAGGTTCCTCCTACTCGTTTCCTTTTCCTTCCTTTTCGCTGATGTTTCACATAGCATCCACTTACTGGAAGTAAGACACTTGAAAGTATACTATACGTAAATCGACTGTAATTCATATGTGCATCTTTAATATACAATGTTGCATGTATTGCATCTCCATACATTTACAAATTGTCCATGTATTCTTCGTTATGTTAATTTGTCATTACTGTATTGGATTGACACATGATGTGTTAATAACGAAACGCGCTGTTTAAGACACATGCTCGCACACATACACACACACCCACACACACATTAAATATTGTGATTTTTGACAGAAATGCAGAGGCAGGCAGCCATCAATCCTTGTTCCTCAAGCCAGGATGAAGACATTTTTTTTTACTGTGAGTGCATGTTTGCATGATGTTAATTTGCTTGTGTTAAGAATGACAGCACAATCACATTAAATTTGCATTTCAGCGTTCAATACCCTTATAGTTAAGACACACTTACACAAGGAAAAGAGAGATTTTAATGGTGATATTTTGCTTTTTTGTTAGCCTCAACAGCCTGACCCTCCCGCTTCAGTTCCGAATGAGGACCGAGATTATCCTGTGAGTAGATGTTGTATGTTGTCAAATATAATGTTATTGAATTATAAAATGACATTATTTTAATTACATTTACTTGCATTCCTTGCCACTGTCTTTGCTCACTGGTAGATTTATCATAAGGAAATATAAGCTGAAAAGCTGCTTTGGATACAAATGCATTGTGAAAAGAAATATTTAAATTGAAATCAAACGATATGCTGTTTGAAGTTTTCATTTTCTATTAACTGCACTTACATTTACATTTATTCATGCTGCTGCATTCTGGATCATTTGCATGGGTCTAATTGCGCATGCAGAGAGGCCTGCAATGAGAGCGTTACAGTTGCCCAGTCTAGTTATGACAAGTGACTGAACAAGAAGTTGTGTGGCATGTTCAGAGAGAAAGGGTTTTATCTTCCTGATATTGTAGATGGTACACCTACGTGATCGTGCTGTCTTTGAGGTGTGGTCTGTGAAATTTAGTTTCTGATATCTGACCATTTTGGAAGTCGTTACTGTAGTTGAACCCAACTGCATGGTGATGTTGTGTTCAACAACAGGGTTGGCTGGAAGGACAAGGAGTTCGGTCTTGGCTGGGTTAAGTTGCAGGTGGTGTTTCTTCACCAGGCCGAGATGTCTGCCAAACGGGCAGAGATTTGAGAAGCCACTGTGGTATCGTCCGGCTGGAAAGACAAGTAGAGTTGCGTGTCAACAGCGTAGCAGTGGTAGGAGAAACCATGTGCCTGAATGATGGGTCCCAGTGATATTGTGTATATAGAGAAGAGGAGTGGCCCATGCACTGAGCCATGAGGTACCCCAGTAAGTAGCTGATGTGGCTTGGACACCTCACCTCTCTAGGCTACCTTGAAAGACCTACCTGAGAGATAGGAATTCGACCAGTCAAGCTAAGTTTCTGTGATGCCCAGAGACGAGAGGATGGAGAGTAAGATCTGATGGTTTTAATGCATCAAAGGCTGCAGAAAGGTCCAGCAGAATCAGAACGGATGATCTGGATCCAGCTTTCGCCTGTCTCAGCGACTCAGTGACAGACAGCATGACAGTCTCTGCGGAGTGTCCACTTTTGAAGCCTGACTGATTGTCATCCAGCAGCTTGTTCTGTGAGACAGGCAGAGATTTGATTGAAAACTGCCCTTTCAAGTGTTTTTGCCATGAAAGGGATGAGAGAGACTGATCTGTAGTGTTCTACTTGTGTGGGGTTAAGTGAAGGTTTTTTCAGTAGCGGTATTTCTCCAGCCTGCTTATATGTAGTGGGAAAAGTGTCTATAACTCGAGATGTGTTAATTATGTGTGTGCCGGTAGGATGGACGGAGAGATGGCCTAGAGAAGGTGGCAAGGAATGGGGTCAAGGGAACCGGTGATTGGGTGGTTGGAGAGGAGGAGTTTAGAGACATCAGCGTCAGTTAGAGGAGAGAACATAGAAACAGTAGAGCTGGAAAATACATTTTGTGCAGGAAGAGAGGTAGAGACAGCAGTGGAAAAGCACGATGGTGAAAGAGAACGGAGGTTTCAGTGAAAGGAAACCAAATGCGGATATTAATATAGATGGGAGAGTCATGTTTGAATTGAACAAAGTAGCGATCAGAGACCTATACAGGTGTAACAAGAATTTTTGAGTTGGTACAGTTACATGTAAAAATGAAGAGCGTGAAGTTCAGTGGCCTGTGGCTTGAGCGATACCATACCAAGTTAGGTGTTGTAGGGACGGCTGACGCTATCTCCCGGCTCGCATGTCATGTCTCTGCTCTACTTAATCCGATTAGGAATTGAAGTATAGACATTGCAGGGGCAGTAGGCATAGTTTGATTTCTAACAGAGTAAAGGGATGGAATGTAGGGTAGCTCAGCTCATTGGTGGGTGTAGGGTGGGGGAGTGATTCCTGGTGAAATGGCTTGTCTTGATGGGAAATGAGTGTTTTGATGGGAAAGCAAGAATTTGAGGCATTAGAAAGGATCCAGTGTCTAACTGCGGGGCGTGGCAGGGTGACATCCCTGACTGCTGCCACACTACCATGAGAGGTTCTTGGATTAATGGAGCAAAACATCTATGATGGGTGGCTTCAGGCTGATGGCCCCGTAGCTGGACAACTGAAGGCACTGATGGAGGTGTAGCAGGCAGTAGTGCCCAACAGGTTTAAACATCACCCTGTGCTTTTGAATGTATGAGTGATATTAATAAGATGAGTGATGAATGGCTGAAGAATAACATTACTTTTACAGTCATTCCTTTTAAACAGTGTTTTAACACATATCATAACAGACCACGTAGTAATGCGAGAAGAACATGTTTACAAGTTACGAATATGCTGTTTGATGAAGGCTAAACTACATCATTCCTTGAATCCTTTCATTGTCATTTGTGTACCAATCACTATAACTCAGAAACATTGTGAAACAGCCAATGATTTATTTGTAATATTTTATGTTTTCGAATACTTCATTAGCAGGAGGCCTCAGCTGCAGGAAATAGACCAGGCATCGGTCATTGGAGCTTTTCCAGTGTGAGTCCATGTGTTTGATGTTAACAGGCTGTGTGTGACAAATGAGCAAACAAAATGTTTTGCCCCCACTCATATAAGTTTTATTCAGATACAACACATTACAGGGAATACATGTGTTTTTAACTTTTTTGTGTCTTGCAATCCCGTAGACTGTTCTATTTCCC
Organism: Moxostoma hubbsi; assembly: GCA_032164185.1. Classification (NCBI taxonomy): domain Eukaryota; kingdom Metazoa; phylum Chordata; class Actinopteri; order Cypriniformes; family Catostomidae; genus Moxostoma; species Moxostoma hubbsi. The sequence continues at coordinate 154,872 of JAVLUX010000231.1, forward strand.
CACACCCCCAATGAGGAACAAGAGGACACTCATCCTGCTTCAACTGTGAGTACATATTGTACCACTATTTTTTTTTACCCCTTTTTTCTCCCCTCGTGGTGGCGCAGTGACCCAATGTGGGTGGCGGAGGACGAATCTCAGTTGCCTCCTGGTCTGAGATCGTCAACCTGCGCAACTTATCACGTGGATTGTTGGGCACATTACCGTGGAGACGTAGCGCGTGTGAAGGCTTCACGCTATTCTCCGCCGCATCCTCGCACAACTCACCACATGCCACCCCCAGAGCGAACCACATTATAGCAACCATGAGGAGGTTACCCTATGAAACTCTTTACCCTCTTTAGCAACCAGGCCAATCTGGTTGCTTAGGAGGCCTGGCTGGAGTCTCAGCACACCCTGGATTCAAACCTGCGACTCCAGGGGAGGTATTCAGCATCTGTACTCGCTGAGATACCCAGGTCCCCCATACTGTACTACTATTAATGCATGAGTGATATTACTAAGATGAGTGTAACATTACTTTCGAGTCAAGTCATTTTTATTTGTATTTCGCTTTACACAAGACACTTCATTTCAAAGTAGCTTTACAGAAAATGATGCTGTCATTTTTAAATCATTCCTTTAAAACAGGCTTTTATTGACTGAATTTACAACACAATAACATGTTTAAAAAGCAGAAAATTTCTGATAACAACCTCATGTTTTTCTTTTCTTCTTCTTTCCAAACGGTCGCCACTGTCAGCGAAGTAGATGAAGAAAATGTAAAAAATTAATAAATAATTGTTTCATTCAGTCGACAAATAAAAAGTGTTATAATTTTTTTGAACTCATTGTTATACCTTTTTGAACTCATTGTTTTCCACAAAAGGAGTTGTTATAAATAAACAAAAAATGGTCATTTAAAAATTTTAGAAAAACCCCAAAAAATTTAACTGCAAACGGCAAGATTATGTGGATGCTGTGGACACACATCTATTTTGATGTGACTTTTCAATTCTTTTAGCGATTATGCAAAATTTAGATTTTCTGAAGAGCCCCTAGCATCTAAAATGAAAGGAACTTAGCATGTTACCTCAACAGTGTTCTCTTGTCCATGTGTACAAAGTTTTGTTTGAAAATGGCACTCACAAGATACAGGCTAATTAGTCATTTTAGACCATGCTCCAAAACATATTTGTTTATATCTTCGGAAGAAGCTACTTTTGTTGATTTTCTTTATCATATTTTAAGAATATGTCAGCACTTGAACCAAAGAAGATGCATATTTAATTTGAACTTTGTCACTCAAACAACTGTGACGTTATGACAGGTGTTTTATTGTAGAGTCCCCTATGTGCCGAATTGTGCAAAACTTTGCTTACATCTTCAAAATGTCCCGTTGACTCTGGATACTAACTTTGGTTACATTTGGACTTTTTCTTGAGTAAATATTGATCAATTAATCAATTTGCATTCAACTGCAGGAATTGTTTCTCTAATATATTTGGTACGTTTTGACATATCTAAATTTTGGTAACTTTTTTTGTCAGGCGTGTCTGACAAATGCTGAGGTGCATGGCGATTGTACTGCATTATAGCCATAGAAGCACACTGTTGGGCATGTACTGTCCAATAGTCCACAACATAACATTCATTAGCATTTAGTTAGTTGATTGGGTTCACTTTTCATAATGTTAGTTATGATTACATTAACAAATCTGTGTTATTTAAGAGGATACGAGATTTCAGTTGCAGAAATGTACTTCAACACATTTATTTTTATGTTGGTCATGTATAACGTTAAGCAGATGTGCTTCGCCAGCCAGGATCATTTTATTGTAAATGGTATTTAACATGAGCACAATATATAACTGGACTCTTTCAGTGAAATTATGGTCTTTGGGACCTGACCATATTTATTTGCAAGACAAGAACACATGTGTAGACGTGTCCTGAAGACATTTTCACTTATGGACATCTTCCTGAATTGCATGTGTGTGTGTGCGTATGGCGTGTGTGTGTATAGTTTCTCATATACAACAAGATGATTGTTTTTGTAAAATATGTGGCAGTACAAATTTACAAATTAGAATTTTTGTAAATGAAAAAAGTGATAACTCTTTGGATTAAAAATAAAAGAAAAATGTGAAAAAATAAAAAACAAAAACAGGGAACTTATCAAATGACAAAAAAAAGAAAATCGCCCTCACAACATCACGGTCTTCAGTGAATTACTGACACAAACCTTTCTATGTGAAACAGACATAATACTAATTAAATAATGAGCCCGAGAGGGGAAACTTTACCATTCTTGTTTAAAAGATAGTTTAAAAGTATCAGATGACTCTTGTAGTGCATTCAAAGTCTCAAGTTCACTCTCATGTTCATAAATAAAACAATCCAGTCAATCAGATTCAATATGCAAATGAGAGTGGAGATAATGAGGGCGAAACTCGTAATTACCTCTATACCTACAGATTTTTTGCTATATTTACTTGGGTTGATTTGTTATTAATAGTCTTGCAGTAGGAATCAAATATAGCAGTCTGTTTTGGACTTTATAGAGTAGAATATGAAGTTGCTGTAAATGACCACCAGATGGAGACTCGATGCTGTTCTACTTTACCATTCTTGTTTAAAAGATAGTTTAAAAGTATCAGATGACTCTTGCAGTTCTCATGTTCATAAAATACTGCATACCAAGTATATAAATGCATAAAAAATGAGGGTGAAAGTCATTTTTACCTCTATACCTACCTACCTACAGAGTTTTCAACCCCAGAGGGCTAGGGGTTAGGGGTCATCTAGCGATTTAACCCAACTAACCCCAGCGGACAGGGGTTAGCCCTATTGGACTGATGGAGAATAACACTTTCCCACTTACTTTAAACCTATGCAATATTGGATGATGTTTATTTTCTCAACAACAATAAAACATCCTTCTGTTATTTGTTTTTTTATTTATTTCATTTTTGGAAACATTTTGGACAGACAGACAGATAGATAGGTAGACAAATAGATAGACAGACAGTTAGATAGATGGATGGATGGATGGATGGACAATTAGATAGATAGATAGATAGATAGATAGATAGACAGACGATTAGATAGATAGACAGACAGACAGATAGATAGATAGATAGATAGATAGACAGACAGACAGACAGACAGAAAAAAAGACAGACAGTCAGACAGATAGTTAGTTAGATAGACAGAAAGATAGATTTAAGACTTACAGATACAAATATATACACACATACACACATATACACAAAGTGGACATATTGGGAACTGCACTGTGCAAAACTGCTAAAATGTGGATTTTTTTAACACAGAATCACAGACAGTTTCAATGCTGAGCCTTTAGGGGGCGTCCACATAAGAAAAGCCATTCATTTGAAATATGAATGATTTTACAAATACTTGCAAAAGAAATCTAACAGGAAAAATACAAACTATGTTCCTGTTCATACTGTACAATGATTTTGAATGTAAGTTATGCTGCTTAAAATCTTTATTTTACAGCAATGTTTTTAAAACATGCAGATTTTATATATATATATATAGTTATATATATATATATATATATATATATATATATATATATATATGGCCAGTTAAATGGGCAGCCTTTGCTGTGATTGTCTGTCTCTCATCCGTATCTAGAAAAGCACTTCAGAAATTAAATGAATTATTATTATTATTAATGTGATTATTATTATTATTATGGTTATTCTTGTTATTATCCTTATTATTCCATCAATAAAACTTTCCTCGTGTAATTGTATAATTCCACCTGAATTATTCACTTTAATACTGTGCTTGCAAAATTCAGAATGACATGAAACATTATTTCTGCAACAGTACACCTCAGATGTAAAAAACTCCTATCATTTGTGAGCCCTTTGCCATAGACTCACATTGTATAGACTGCCACCCAGTGGGGTTAAACAATAATGGGCCTCTGTGAAACGAGTACGTTTTAGGCCGCGAACGAGCGATCGTTCCCAAACTTTGCACAGACTATGGGGGTGTTTCCACAAGAAACATATTACACTTTTATGTGCCCAGCCCCATGGGAACCCATTTTATTACAGTAAAAATATGCTTAATATAGTGGGCTTTCTATAAAGCCTCTGTGAAACGAGTACGTTTTAGGCCGCCGTGTTGGCTACAAATGAGCGATCATTCCCAAACTTTGCACAAACAATAGGGGTCTTTCCACGAGAAACATATTACACTTTTGTGTGCCCAGCCCCAGGGGAACACATTTTGTTACAGTAAAAATATGCTTAATATAGTGGGCCTTCTATAAAGCCTCTGTGAAATGAGTACGTTTTAGGCCGCCGTGTTGGCTACAAACGAGCGATCGTTCCCAAACTTTGCACAAACAATAGGGGTCTTTCCATGAGAAACATATTACACTTTTGTGTGCCCAGCCCCAGGGGAACACATTTTGTTACAGTAAAAATATGCTTAATATAGTGGGCCTTCTATAAAGCCTCTGTGAAACGAGTACGTTTTAGGCCGCCGTGTTGGCTACAAACGAGCCATCGTTCCCAAACTTTGCACAGACTATGGGGGTCTTTCCACGAGAAACATATTATACTTTTGTGTGCCCAGCCCCAGGGGAACACTTTTTATCACAGTAAAAATATGGTTAATGTAGTTGGGACTCTATTAAGCCTCTGTGAAATGAGTACGCTTTAGGCCGCCGTGTTGGCTATGAACGACTGTTCATTCCCAAACATTGCACACTCTATCGGGCTCTTTCCATGGGACACATATTGCAGTTTTGTGTGCCTAGCCCCAGGGTAACCCGTTTTATTACAGTAAAAACACGGTAAATTGACATAGGCCTTTATAAAATTATCACAGTGTGCCGAAAGCCAGTTTATTCTATTATCCAAGAGAACCCATTGAATTCTACTGTCATCCTGCCTAGGAAAGCATGGCATTTCTGCTTGGCACCGCTGCGGTCACGAAAGAGCTGCCGCTAGCATGTCAGGGATCACTTTACCTGATCGAGCTTCCTCACAGTCTGTGTCTGACCGCATGGCTGCCTGTCGGTGCATCACAAAATGGGTGGTTTTCATCCCTATATCCCATAACCTAACCTAACCCTAACTAACCATATCCTAACCTAACCTAACTTCTTAACCTAACCCAACTTCTAAGCTAATAAAAGTCAAAAGTATCAAAAAGACACCAGGCTCACACAAATTAAGATTGTATCACTTTATTCAACTTTAACTCTAAACATAACCAACTTCTGAACATAACACATTTCCAAACTAAATACAAGTCACACTGATCAAAAAGACACAACATTTACACACTATAGAGCAAGTTAGACCATAGGAGACATATGTTTTTGAGACTAAATCAAAACTCTTAAGACTGATTGAGGACAAAGTCAATCAGATAGGTAGAGGATCACATATAGAACATAATGTTTTTTTAAAAATCGGACCAGCGGAACCAAAGTTAAAGTAGTTTCTATCCTATATCCTGCTCTGACCTGACCTAAGGCTGCCACGGGCCCCCGAAAACACTCCACTCAAACCTACACCAATGGACTCCAAACGCCCCCCCAAAAGCGCTCCTAGCACGGTCCCCCGGGACACCAGCGGGGCAACCAACCACGGCGGACGGCTGTCAAATTCCGCTACAGCACACACCACATAGAATGCGGGCCAAGCCCCGTATCTCCGCAAGCATACCTCCCAAAGTCACGGGGCCAACGCTGGTCTTCTCTGCAACCCCCAGGCCCACACTGCCAGCACCTTCAGAACAGCAGCCACCCACAGACAAACATTTTTCCATAGACTGACATTGTATGGACTGCCGCCCAGCGGCGGGGGCCAAGCTATTACCACGTGCTGGTGGTTGAGAGCAGAGGGATTCCAGCCTTTGAGTTGCATTTTTTAAATCTGAAGGGTCGTTACAAATGTAGCTCTTCGTGCTCTCAATTTTGGAACAATTTCTTTAAATATTTACTGGACTCAAGTCTGCTCAGCTCGCAACAAAATAATCTCCTCCACACAAGCATGGTCTGATTAATTTCATGAAATGATAATAATAAAGGATTGAGTTCATCCCACCCAAGAATTCCTACAAAAACATTTCAGGAGTGATACATGGATATGAAACTGATTTCAGTTGCTCAACTGAAATCTAAACAGTATTTAAACCGCAAAGGGCTGTTTACAAATCCAATTAAACGCTAATATTTTTGCCCAAAGCTAACGTGCTGCAGGCCTACATGGTGCCAAAATGCGCAGGAAAAAAAAGAAACGTTGCTCTTATGAAAAATGCGTTCATTACCACGTCTCCTTTACAGTCGTATTTATGCAAATCTTAAAGGCGTGCAGGTGACTTTTTCCACCACTCAAAACCTACATGCAAATGACTGTTTTCCTTTTTAAGTGCTACATTTCTAATGCTTTCTTTTTCTGTTCATCTCACCCGTCACATGAAAGCAGACGGAATTCTGAATTCGATGACACCAAGCTTGGCAAAATCAGACAGACCGAAACAATCCAGCCAATCAGATTCGATATGCATATGAGGGTGGAGATAATGAGGGTGAAAGTCGTTTTTACCTCTATACCTAACACTAACCCTAACCCCAACCTAACCTAACCTAACCCTAACCCTAAAATGTCATGTTTAATTGAAAGGGAAGTGAATTCTGATTGAAAATGGCTCTAAACTTCTATCTGAGCTTAAAACGTTGCTTTTCAGATTTTTAGAGCTGTTTTAGAGCATGAAGTTTGCACAGTTCTGAGATAACATTGTGTCCTATATTAAAATGACTGTTTAGATCTCATAATGGATTTAAACATGTTTTAATGTTGCATTTCTACAGGTAATGTTTTCTTTTGCCATTCATTGCAGCAATCAAGTTACATTAGTGAAAAGTCATGTTTAATTGAAAATGAAGTGAATTCTGATTTAAAATGACTCTAAACAGCTCTAAATAGCCCAAAATTAACATCTTATGCTCAGATAGCTTTTTCATGAAGTTTGCACAGTTCCCTTTACAAAAAGCTTCACTAGGATGCTGCGCTGAGGAAAGCGCTTTGGAAACAATCCTGCATTGAGACCAGCTGTGAATATGTGTGTAACGTCAATGAATATTGACCAGAATTTATAGCCTCGGCTGGTGAAATCATTAGATGCACCTGTGGCCAGGCTATAAATAGAGGCGTCACCAGTGTGTCGTCAGATCCTTTCTTTTTCAAAGAGCCATTCTGTGCTGTGTGTTTCACAAGCCTGTCAAACTTTCTTTCCTCTGTTAGGAGTTAGATTCTGTTAGAGAGTGCGCAGTGAACCTTTTCTCCTTTTATTTCCTCTGAAAAAGAAAAAGAAAAAAAAGAATGATTGATAAACAAAACAAGCAGTTTTTGTTTTGTGTGTTTGGGGAAGAACATGCTGCTCTTGCGTTGGGGTGGGGCAGGTGCGAGCCTTGCGATCTGGTTACAGTCGAAATGCATTGGGCTCGCCTTGCTTACTTCAGGGAGTCAGTGCCCACACTTCATTTGTTGTGCTCTCGTATGGATCTGGCTGAGGAGCAAGAGACGGGTTCGTCCCTTTCGCTCGCTCGATCCCCAGATCCAGCTGATCCTCGTAAGCCTGAAGAGTGCCTCGGCGCCTCTTCGGTTCACGAGGACACTGAACCTCTGTAAATCGTAATAATAAAAAATAAAGCATAATAATAAAGCGGCTGTGGAATTAAGAGACAAATGCGAGGATTGTGATCTGCTTTCGGGCAAAATGCTTCGCGCTCGCCTCGCTTACTTCCGGGAGTCAGCGCCCACATTTAATTCGTGGGGCTCTCGCATGGATCTGGCTGAGGAGCGAGAGACGGGTTTGTCCCTTTCCCTCGCTCTCTCCCCAGACCCAGATGGTCCTTCCCGTGATCTCGAAGTGCGCTTCGGCGCCTCTTCGGTTCATGAGGGGGGCGGGGCACTGAACCTCTGTACATTACATGCACAATAATAAAGCGGCTGAGAAATTACTCGAGGTGATTACTCGGGCTGTGCCCAGACTACAGCTAGACTGGCCACGCGAAACAAGAGACCCTCCCCCAAACGCGATGGGAGGGGAGGCTTTAAAAAAAAATGTGGCGAATTGTGCTCCCCCTCATAAAGACTGGGGTCCAGTTCGTCACCCAATGCAAGACCTCAGGGGCGTGATTTCTAAGAGAAAGAAACCTTGACGGTCTTGTACCCACCTTGTGGGGGTAGTTCCCTTTGGGCGCGTGTATCATCCACTTCGGCCCTCCCGATAACCTCATGAAACCTCTTCAATCCCACCGCCTTTGGTGTTTCGGGTGATAGAGGCTTCCAACAAAGAGTTGGGTGTACCGTTGCTTCCTGCCTTGATCCAGGACGCGGAACACTCGACATCCCCTCAACAGGAAGTGTCAGAAATAATACCCATCTCAGAGAACCTGGCAGCGTGGAAACTTCTGCCAGGTATTTCTATGTGGGTTCTAGAAACAGAAGAAAGAGGCTACAGAATTCAATTTGCTCGCCGTCATCCCCGTTTCAACGGCGTGGTTCCCACTACCGTAAACCGGAGTAGGCATTTCTACTGTGGGTAAAAAGAAAACTGCGAAATCTCTCGGTCTAGGGGCCATGGGACATGTTCCAGAGAAAAAGCCAGGTTTTTATGGCAAATACTTCCTGGTCCCCAAGAAGGGTGGGGGGTTGCGTCTGATCTTAGATCTTCAAGGCTTGAAGTGCTCAGTCAGGGTGTTCAAGTCCAAGATGCTGATTATCAAGATGATCGTGTCACAAGCCCAACATCAGATTTGGCTGGTCACCATCGATCTCATGGACACATATCTTCATATAGAGCCACAGCACAGGAAGTTCTTGAGATTCGCTTTCGGGGGTGAAGCCTTCCAGTATCGGGTTCTTCCATTCGGCCTAGCGCTATTAACCCGCACATTCATGAAATGCATGGATGCAGCACTGGCTCCTCTGCATCTCCAGGGCATCCGCATTCTGAATTACATAGACGACTGGCTGATCCTTGTGCAGTTCCAAGATCTGGCAGTTCAGCACAGGGATATCGTCTTGACTCATCTGGTTTCTCTGGATTTGAGACTCAACGTCAAAGAGCGTTCTCTCTCCCACCCGGGGGATCACTTATCTGGGGGTTATATGGAATTCGGTCACGATGCAGGCACAATCGTCTCCCGCACGAATCATTTCTTTAAGAACACCCTGAGCAAGGTCAGGCTATGTTGAGGTTGCACTGCTCGTCAGTATCATCGAATACTAGGTCTCATGGCATTGGTGTCCGCGGTGATCCCTTCGGACCTTCTGCACATGAGACCATTACAGCTATGGCTGTAAAAGCCAGGAGGTTTTATCCAAGGGCCGGTCCCCTAAGGCAAATAAGGCTTACACGCTGTGTGCGTCGTTACCTTTCTATGTGGTTCAGACCCCGGTTTCTTACCTTGGGTCCCACTCTAGGTGCATCTTGTCGTCGCAGGCTGCTAACGACAGACGGGCTGGGTAGCGGTCTTAAGTGATCGTCCAGCTCAAGGGGAATGGGAGGGTCGTCAGCTCGGTTGTCACAGTAACTGTCTCGAGTTGATGGTTGTATTTCTGGCTCTGAAATACTTCCCCCAGAGGCTGCCATGTCTTGGTGCAGGTAGGCAATACAGCGGTAGTCTCTTATATAAACCATCAAGGAGGTCCACATTCATGTCAGCTGAATTTCTGGTGCGTCGGATTCTCCTTGGGGCCCAGGGCAAGCTCCTGTCACTCAGGGCTGTTTATATCCCTGGATGCCTGAATGTGGGAGCAGATTTACTGTCCAGACAGAAAATACTGACGGGGGAGTGGAAACTCCACCCCGAGGTAGTGGAACAAATCTGGGTGAGATTTTCCAGGACAGAAGAGGACCTCTTCGCCTCCTAACGGACAACGCAATGTCCCCCCTACTTCTCTCCGAGTCACCCAGCCCCCACCTGGGTCTGGACACGATAGCGCATACATGGCCCAGAATGTGTCTGTTTGCGTTTCCCCTGGTTTCTCTGCTCCCGGGAGTCTTGGCCAGAGTTCGCCAGCAATGGTGTTGCCTCTTACTGATAGCGCCGCACTGGCCGAACAGGGTATGGTTCTCGGAGTTAATATCTCTCCTCGACGGCTCACCTCGGGCAATTCCGGACAGGTAGGACCTTCTTTCTCAGGCACAGGGCACAACTTTTCAGACTTCACAGACTTTGTCCAGTCTGTGCCCTTCAGACTTACGTCCACCGCACTAGCCAGTGGCGTAAATCAGGGCAATTATTCGTCTGCCATGGGGGCTGCAACAGGGGGGGCGGCCGCCACCAAGCAGACTATGTCACATTGGGTGAGGGATGCCATTGCCCTGGCCTACGAGGCGCGTGGTCAAGCTTCGCCAGTAGGTATCAGGGCTCACTCCACCAGAGGAGTCGCCTCCTCTAAAGCCTTGGCTAGAGGGGTCCCTCAGCAGCAAGTTTGTGATGCGGCAGGCTGGTCCTCTCCGCACACATTCATTAGGTTTTATAGTTTGGATGTTCATGCTACTCCGGGCTCCTACGTCCTTGAGTCGACATCTCAAGCCCATGTCTGAGACCTCTCGCGTTCTTGTGAGCACACTTCACAACCGTAGGGGTCCGGACAGCCCCAGTGCAGTGGCGTGGTCGTTCCCAAAGCGCTTTCCTCAGCGCAGCAGCCTAGTGAAGCTTTTTTTAAAGGGAACATCTTGGGTTACGTGTTGTAACCCTTGTTCCCTGAAAAAAGCGGAACGAGATGCTGCGCTTCTCTGCCGCACTGGGACGTCCCAGGAATGCTCTTCAGAAAAAAAAAGATCTGACAACACACTGGTGATGCCTCTATTTATAGCCTGGCCACAGGTTCATCTAATGATTTCACCAGCCGAGGCTATAAATTCCAGTCAATGTTCATTGACGTGTTACACACATATTCACAGCTGGTCTCAATGCAGGATTGTTCCCAAAGTGCTTTCCTCAGCGCAGCATCTCGTTCCACTTTTTTCAGGGTACAAGGGTTACATACGTAACCCTAGACGATCCCTTTACAAAAACCTACACTAGGATGCTGCGCTGAAGAGCGCTATGGGGACGAGAATACCCACGCCGCCGCACTGTGGTTGTCCGGACCGCTTACGGTTGATTAGTGTGCTCACAAGAGCATGAGAGGCCTGAGACATGAGCTTGAGATGTTGACTCAAGGACATAAGAGCCCGGAGTGGCAACAACATCCAAACATATAAGAATCTAATGAATGTGTGCGGAGAGGACCAACCTGCCGCATCACAAACAACTGTAGAGGGAGACCTCTAGCCAAGGCTTTAGAGGAGGAGAGTCCTCTGGTAGAGTGTGCCCTAAAATCTACTGGCGAAGCTTGACCGCGTGCCTCATAGGCCCGGGCAGTAATGCCCCTCACCCAGGAGGTGACCGCCACCTGGTCACGGCTTCCAAGGGAAGAATTGCTGCCCGGACTTCGCACCACAAGCAAATGCGGTGGACACAAGTCTGAAGGGTACAGACTGGACAAAGTCTGTGAAATCTTAGCCACTCCGCATTACAAATGGCAGGGAGTAGAAGGCTTAGAGAGTAACCGGCCAAGGGTCAATGTGCCTTTAAATCCAGACCCAAGGGTTAGGACATTGCGCTATCATAGAGGTGAAGAGGTCCTCTTCTGCCCTGTGAAATCTCACCCAGATTTGTTCACTACCTCAGAGTAAATCTGCTCCCACACACACGGGCATCCAGGGACAAAACTGCCCTGAGTGACAGGAGCTGCCCTGGGCCCCAAAGAGGATCCAACGTGCCAGAAATTCAGCTGACATGAACGTGGATCCCCCTGATGGTTTATGTAAGAGGCTACATAAATTATATGAGGAACTGCCTGAAGGCTGAGTGCTAAACAGTCATATTTATGAAGGAAACTGAATGTCAGCAAAAAACTGTGCAAACTTCATGAAAAACAGCTCTAAAAAGCCGAAAAGAAACATTTTAAGCTCAGATAGAAGTTTAGTCATTTTAAATCAGAATTCACTTCCCTTTCAATTAAACATTTCTTTTCATGAATGTCACTTGATTGCAGCTATGAATGTCAAAAGAAAACATTACTGGTCAAAACGCAGAATTAAAACATGTTTTCATGCATTTTGAGTGCTAAACAGTCATATTTATGAAGGAAACTTAATATCAGCACATAACTGTGCAAACGTCATGTTGATTTGGGGCTGTTTAGAGCTGTTTAGAGTAATTTTCAATAAGAATTAACTTCCTTTTCAATTAAACATGACTTTTCACTAATGTGAAAGTGAACCTCAAGAACTTCCTGTGCTGTGGCTCTATATGAAGATATGCGTCCATGAGATCGATGGTGACCAGCCAAACGTAATGATAGTAAGCATCTTGGACTTGAACACCCTGACTGAGCAGTTCAAGCCTTGAAGATCTTAGATCGGACGTAACCCTCCACCCTTCTTGGGAACCAGAATAACCTGTAATAACCTGACTCTTTCTCTGGAATTGGAACATGTCCCATGGCCCTAGACCGAGAGATTTCGCAGTTTTTTTTTTTTACCCACAGTAGAAATGCCTACTCTGGTTAAACGGTAGTGGAAACCATGCCGTTGAAACTTTGAGGGAGGTGAGCGAATTGAACCACTTTCTACTGTTCTTAGGACCCACATAGAAATACCTGACAGAAGTTTCCATGCTGCCAGGTTCTCTGAGATGGGTATTAATTCTGACACTTCCTGTTGAGGGGATGTCGAGTGTTCCATGTCCTGGATCAAGGCAGGAAGCATTGGTACACCCAACTCTTTGTTGGAAGCCTCTATCACCCGAAACACCAAAGGCGGTGGGAGTGAAGAGGTTTCGTGAGGGTATCGGGAGGGCCGAAATGGATGATACACGTGCCCCGTCCTGAGGGGAACTACCCCCACAAGGCTAGGTACAATACCGTCAGGGTTTCTATCTCTTAGAAATCACGCCCCTGAGGTCTTGCATTGGGGCTGCTGAGGGTGACGAACTGGACCCCAGTCTTTACGAGGGGGAGCACGAATCTCTTGAAGGACCGGGGCGGGGCTGGGTGGCCGACTGCCCCTCTCCCTGAGTGAGGTGCCCACACTCGGGTGCTTCAACAGATTTAGCCTAGTGCACCTGTAACACTGCCATAGTGTGCAGGGCAACACCAGCCTGACCTGCTGCCTGATAAGCTTTCCCCACAAGCGTGGAGGTGGTCCTGCACAGCTTTGTGGGGAGAGTAGGTCTCTTTAGCGATGATGCCGAGCCAGGCGAAAGAAAACCTGCAGGTGTCTCTTCTACCGGTGGCATAACCGAATACCCCCGAGCTTCAGCACCCACGATAGTTGAATACACCAACGTCGAGGGCACGAAGACACAGGAAGTATAAATTTCCTCCACAAAGAAAATACTTGTTGTGGAGGTCATAGAAGAAAGGAAGAGACTGATATAGAGTTTCCTTCCCTCTTTTATTTATTTAATTATTTTGGCCACCAGACAGAAATTTGTCTTCTAGTTTGGAGCGTTTGGGGGAGGGTCTCTTGTTTCACGTGGCCAGTCTAGCTGTAGTCTGGCCACAGCCCGAGTAATCACCTCGAGTAATTTCTCAGCCGCTTTATTATTGTGCGTGGAATGTACAGAGGTTCAGTGCCCCGCCCCCCTCGTGAACCGAAGAGGCGCCGAAGCGCGCTTCGAGATCACGAGAAGGACCAGCTGGGTCTGGGGAGAGAGCGATGGAAAGGGACGAACCCGTCTCTCGCTCCTCAGCCAGATCCATGCGAGAGCCCCACGAATTAAATGTGGGCGCTGACTCCCGGAAGTAAGCGAGGCGAGCGCGAAGCATTTCGCCTGAAATCAGATCACAATGCTTGCATTTGTCTCTTAATTCCACAGCCGCTTTATTATTATGCGCAGGATTTACAGAGGTTCAGTGTCCTCGTGAACCGAAGAGGTGTCGAGGCGCGCTTCAGGCTTACGAGGATCAGCTGGATCTGGAGAGAGAGCGAGCAAAAGGAACGAACCCGTCTCTCGCTCCTCAGCCAGATCCATACGAGAGCACAACAAATGAAGTGTGGGCGCTGACTCCCTGAAGTAAGCAAGGCGAGCGCGAAGCATTTAGACTGTAAACAGATCGCAAGGCTCACACCTGCCCCGCCCCAACGCAAGAGCAGCATGCTCTACCCCAAACACACAAAACAAAAACTGTGTGTGTTCGTTTCAGCCATAGAGCGTAAACATGGGAACACACACTGCTCGTTTTGTTTATCAATCATTCTTTTTTTTTTTTTTTTTTTTCAGAGGAAATAGAAAGGAGAAAAGGTTCACTGCGCACTGGCTAACAGATTCTAACTCCTAACAGAGGAAAGAAAGTTTGACAGGCTTGTGAAACACAGCACAGAATGGCTCTTTGAGAAAAAAAAGGATCTGACGACACACTGGTGACGCCTCAGCGCAGCACCTAGTGAAGCTTTTGTAAAGGGAAAATGTTTTAATTCTGCATTTTGACTGGTAAAGTTTTCTTTTGCCATTCATAGCTGAAATCAAGTGACATTCATGAAAAGATTTAATTGAAAAGAAAGTGAATTTTGATTGAAAAAGACCCTAAACAGCTATCTGAGCTTAAAATTATGCTTTTGGGCCTTTTACAGCTGTTTCATGAAGTTTGCACAGTTTTTTGCTGCCATTCAGTTTCCTTCATAAATATGACTGTTTAGCACTCATAATGCATGCACACATGTTTTAATTCTGCATTTCGACAAGTATTTTTTTCAATTGCCATTCATTGTTGCAATCAAGTGACATTAGTGAAAAGTCATGTTTAATTGAAAAGGAAGTGAATTCTGATTGAAAATTACTCTAAACAGCAATCTGAGCTTAAAATGTTGCTTTTGGGACTTATACAGCTGTTTCATGAAGATTGCACAGTTCTGAGATTAAATACAATGTCCTACATTAAAATGACTGTTTGGCCCACTTTATGGATTTAAACATGTATTGTTGCATTTTGACTTGTAATGTTCCCTTTACAAAAGGCTTCACTATGATGCTGCGCTTTGCTAAGCGCTATGGGGAACGATCCTAGTCGTGAACGAGCTGTGAATATGTGTGTAACACGTCAATGAACATTGACCGGAATTTATAGCCTCGGCTGATATAGTCATTAGACGCACCTGTGGCCAGGATATAAATGGATGCGTCACCAGGTGTCGTCAGATCCTCTTTTTTCAGAACGATTCTGTATGTGTGTGTTTTACAAACCCTGTCAAAACTTTCCTTCCTCTGCTAGGAATTAGAATTTGTGAGGCAGTGTGCAGTGAACCTTTTCTCCTTTCTCTTCTGTCTAGAATATATATATATTTAAAAGAAAGAGAGAATGACTGAAAGCCATAAACAATGCTTTTGCTCTGTTTGGGAGGGGGCTCTCGTGTGGATCTGTCTGAGGAGCGAGAGACGGGTTCATCCCTTTCGCTCGCTCTCTCCCAGATCCAGCTGATCCTCGTAAGCCTGAAGCGCGCCTCGGTGCCTCTTCGGTTCACGAGGACACTGAACCTCTGTAAATCCCGCGCATAATAATAAAGCGGCTGTGGAATTAAGAGACAAATTTGAGCATTGCGATCTGCTTTCGGGCAAAATGCTTCGCAAGCACAATAATAAAGCGGCTGAGAAATTACTCAAGGTGATTACATGGGCTGTGGCCAGACTACAGCTAGACTGGCCACACGAACAAGAGACCCTCCCCCAAACGCTCCAAACTAGAAGACAAATTTCTGTCTGGTGGCCAAAATAATTAAATAAATAAAAGAGGGAAGGGAACTCTATATAAGTCTCTTCCTTTCTTCTATGACCTCCACAACAAGTATTTTCTTTATGGAGGAAATTTATACTTCCTGTGTCTTCGTGCCCTCGACGTTGGTGTATTCATCTATCGTGGGTGCTGAAGCTCAGGGGTATTCGGTTATGCCGCCGGTAGAAGAGACACCTGCAGGTTTTCTCTCGCCTGGCTCGGCATCATTGCTAAAGAGACCTACTCTCCCCCAAAGCTGTGCAGGACCACCTCCACGCTTGTGGGGAAAGCTTATCAGGCAGCAGGTCAGGCTGGTGTTGCCCTCCACACTATGGCAGTGATACAGACGCACTAGGCTAATCTGTTGAAGGACCTGAGTGTGGGCACCTCACTCAGGGGGAGGGGCCATCGGCCACCTAGCGCCGCCCCGGTCCTTCTAGACGGGAGGCTCTAAAACAAAACATGGCGAATCGTGCTCCCCTTCGTAAAGACTGGGGTCCAGTTCGTCACCCTCAGCAGCCCCCAATGCAAGACCTCAGGGGTGTGATTTCTAAGAAAAAGAAACACTGATGGTCTTGTACCCAGCCTTGTGGGGGTAGTTCCCCTCGGGGTGGGGCGTGTGTATCATCCACTTCGGCCCTCCCGATTCCCTCACGAAACCTCTTCACTCCCGCCGCCTTTGGTGTTTCGTGTGATAGAGGATTCCAACAAAGAGTTGGGTGTACTGTTGCTTCCTGCCTTGATCCAGGACGCGGAACACTCGACATCCCCTCAACAGGAAGTGTCAGAAATAATACCCATCTCAGAGAACCTGGCAGCGTGGAAACTTCTGCCAGGTATTTCTATGTGGGTTCTAGAAACAGAAGAAAGAGGCTACAGAATTCAATTTGCTCGCCGTCATCCCCGTTTCAACAGCGTGGTTCCCACTATCGTGAAACCGGGACAGGCATGTCTACTGTGGAAAGAACTGCAAAATCTCTTGGTCAAAGGGGCCATAGAACATGTTCCCCTTCCAGAGAAAGATTCAGGCTATTACAGCAGATACTTCCTGGGGTTATATGGAATTCGGTCACGATGCAGGCACAATCGTCTCCCGCACGAATCATTTCCATTCAGAACACCCTGAGCAAGGCCAGGCTAGGTCGAGGTCGCACTGCTCGTCAGTATCATTGAAAACTAGGTCTCATAGCATTGGTGTCCGCAGTGATCCCTTCGGACCTTCTGCACATGAGACCTCTTCAGCTGTGGCTAGAAGCCAGGGGGTTTTATCCAAGGGCCGGTCCCCTAAGGCAAATAAGGGATACGCGTGCTTCATTCCCTTTCTATGTGGTTCAGACCCCGGTTCTTACCTTGGGTCCCACTCTAGGTGCGTCTTGTCATCGCAGGCTGCTAACGACAGACGCCTCCCTGATGGGCTGGGTAGCAGCCTTAAGTGGCCGTCTGGCTTAAAGGGATAGGAGGGTCATCAGTTCGGTTTTCACAGTAACTGTCTCGAGCTGATGGCCGTATTTCTGGCCCTGAAATACTTCCTCCTGAGGCTGCCACGTCTTGGTGCGGGTGTTCACGTCAGCTGAATTTCTGGCACGTTGGATCCTCCTTAGGACCCAGGGCAGCTCCTGTCACTCAGGACAGTTTCGTCCCTGGATGCCCGTGTGTGTGGGAGCAGATTTACTCTGAGGTAGAGAACAAATCTGGGTGAGATTTCACAGGGCAGAAGAGGACCTCTTTGCCTCTATGATAGCGCAATGTCTCCTCTACTTCTCCCTAAGTCCCCCAGCCCCCTTGGGTCTGGACTTAAAGGCACATACATGACCCTGAATGGGTTTTTCTGCTCCCGGGAGTCTTGGCAAGGTTCGCCAGCAAGGGTCTTGCCTCCTACTAATGGCGCTGCGCTGGCCGAACAGGATATGTTTCTCGAATACCTCTCCTTGACGGCTCGCCTTGGGCGATTCCGAACAGGGAGGACCTTCTCATCCCTGGACCGAATTGTGAAACCTTTCATGCTTGGCCCCTAAGGGTACCAACTGAGGTTCACAGGGCTTTCTCTTAAGGTTAACGAGACCATTTCAAGTGCTAGGGCTCCCTCCACTTGGAACTGATCTGGGTAGATTTTACAGGGCAGAAGAGGACCTCTTCACCTCTGTTGATAGTGCAACGTCTCCTCTACTTGTCCCCGAGTCGCCAAGTTTACCCCCTAAGTTCATATTACAGAAACAGCTAACTGCCAGTTTGCTTCAGTTCTGGATTTTCTGTAGAAAGAACTGTCAGTGGGCACTTGCCTCGCCACTGCCAGGTTCTATGTGGCCTCCACTGCGGTTTGCCACGCCTTGGTGGGCGGGGTGCTCCCTAAGAGGCATCCTTGCTAGGACCTCTTCATAGGGTAAGACCCCCTTTTTTAGACCTCTAGAGTCAGCGTTTGGTAGACTTCTGACTCTCAAGATGGTTTTTCTTATGGCAATTACGTCTCTAAGGAGACTTGGGTACCTACAGGCTCTGTCTCTTTTGCCGGCCTGTTTAGAGTTTGCCCCAGTTATGACCAAAAGCATTCTTTGCACCCACACCCTAACTACCTGCCCATGGTGCCTTTCGCGACCCTTGGCCGGTTATTTTCTAAGCCTTCTGCTCCCTGCCATTTGTAACGCCGGAGCAGCTAAGACTTCTCAGACTTTGTCCAGTCTGTACCCTTCAGACTTATGTCCACCGATTTTGCTAGTGGCATAAAGTCAGGGCAGCAATTCTTCACTTGGAAGCCATGACCGGGGGGCGGTCACCTCCTGGCAGACTATGACACTTTGGGTGAGGGACATTATTGCCTGGGCCTACGAGGCGCGCGGTCAAGCTTTGCCAGTAGGTTTTAGGGTGTACTCTACCAGAGGGCTCTCCTCCTCTAAAGCCTTGGCTAGAGGTCACCCTCTGCAGCAAGTTTGTGATGTGGTATGTTGGCCCTCTCCACACACATTCATCAAATTTTGTGGTTTAGATGTTTGTTACTCCGGGCTCTTATGCCCTTGAGTCGACATCTCAATCTCATGTCTCTACAAGTTGGTGATGCAGCAGGCTGGTCCTCTCCGCACACATTCATCAAATTTTATCGTTTAGTTGTTTGTTACTCCGGGCTCTTATGCCCTTGAGTCGACATCTCAATCTCATGTCTCTACAAGTTTGTGATGCAGCAGGCTGGTCCTCTCCGCACCCATTCATCAAATTTTATGGTTTAGATGTTTGTTACTCCAGGCTGTTATGCCCTTGAGTCGACATATCAATCTCATGTCTCTACAAGTTTGTGATACGGCAGGCTGGTCCTCTCCGCACACATTCATCTGGTTTTATGGTCATGTTACTAGAGTTCATGCTACCCCAGGCTCTTACACCCTTGGGTCGACATCTACGCTTATGTCTAAGCAAGTTTCTGATGCGGCAGGCTGGTCCTCTCCGCACACATTCTCAGATCTTATGGCTTAAATCTTTCATGCCTGAACAAGTTTGTGATGCGGCAGGCTGGTCCTCTCTGCACACATTGTTCAGGCTCTATGGTTTGGATGTTCATGCTACTCCAGGCTCTTACGCCCCTGAGTCAACATCTGAAGCTCATGTATAAGCAAGTCTGTGATGCGGCAGGTTGGTTCTCTCCGCACACATTCATTAGACTTTTATAGTTTGGATGTTTTTGCCACCTGGTCAAGTTGGTGATGCGGCGGGCTGGTCCTCTCCACACACATTCATCAAATTTTATCGGTTAGATGTTTTGCTACTCCGGACTCTTACGTCCTTGAGTCGACATCTAAAGCTCATGTCTGAGACCTCTCGCATTCTTGTGAGCACACTTCACAACCATAGGGGTCCGGACAGCCCCAGTGCGGCGGCGTGGGCATTGCATTCCCATAGCGCTTAGCAAAGCACAGCATCATAGTGAAGCTTTTTGTAAAGGGAACGTCTCGGGTTACATGTGTATAGGCTATAAATTCCGGTCAATGTTCATTGATGTGTTACACACATATTCACAGCTGACATTCAGTTTCCTCCATTAAAATAACTGTTTAGCTCTCATAATGAATGCAAACATGTTGTAATGCTTCATATTGACTAGTCATTTTTTCTTTTGCCATGCATAGCTGCAATCAATTGACATTCATGAAAAGTCATGTTTAATTGAAAAGGAAGTGAATTCTTATAGAAAATAAATGTTTAATTGAAAAGAATTTAGATTGAAAAAGACCCTAAACAGCTATCTGAGCCTAAAATTATGCTTTTGGGCCTTTTACATCTGTTTCGTGAAGTTTGCACAGTTTTTTGCCTACATTCAGTTTCCTTTATTAAAACGACTCTTTATGGATTTAAACATGTTGTATTGTCGAAATGCAACTGGTAAAGTTTTCTTTTGCCACGCATAGCTGCAATAAAGTGACTAGTGAAAAGTTGTGTTTAATTGAAAAGGAAGTGAATTCTAAACAGCTCTAAACAGCCCAAAATCAACATTTTATGCTCAGATAGCTGTATGTGAAGTTTGCACAGTTCTTTGCTCACATTCAGTTTCCTTCATAAAAATGAATTTTTAGCCCTCATAATGCATGCAAACAGGCTGAAATGCTTCATTCCCCTTCTGTCACTCACTCAACGTTGTGTCAATTCATTCAACATTCTTCCTTGAGAGCGTCTCTGAACTTGAGAAAAGGCCAATGTGAAATTAGCATACAGAATTTTCAATTAATTTGCATCTGTCAGTCAGTAAAACATTTTTTTTCCAACTGCTGTTGGATCTACGGTGCATTTCTAGCTGGTGTTGTCTCTCTGCACACTGTGCAGTCCACGCCACTGGGCGCTTCACAGTTCTTTTCACTGCCTAAGAGTGTTCCCTGGGCGCTTCACAGTGCTTTTCACTGCCTAAAAGAGTGTTCTCCTCCTAAAAGAGTTTTATTTTCTCTAAAAGAGTTTGTGTTTTCCACTCATAAAAGAGCAATACACAGCAGGTGTTGAATGTCCTTTTTAGGATGCGTCTTATTCAAGATGCCCTTCCACCTCTGTGTAGTTCCTGGATGCGGTCGATATCTCTCCAAGACCGACTGCCACAGACGCTGCCTCGTGTGCCTAGGCTGCAATTACACTGAGGCTGCGTTCACGGATGGTTCATTAAGAACATGACCATGGACGTGTCTCTCCTTCCTTAAGGTGAATGCCACTTCAGCCACCCCCCGCATCGCTCCTTCTTGCGGGCAAATCCCCACAAACCACCCGCCCCCCGACACGCTCGCTCACTTCCATCCGAGCTTGGGATGAGTGCGGCTCGCCTTTTCAGCCGGTCGGCATTCTCCCTTGAGCCCCTGGAATTGGATGACGACATCGCCACTGCATTAGAGAGCGTCCAGGCATCTGACACCACCACCTTCGGGCCAGCCTGTCCAGTCTGAGGCTGATGCGCAGATGGCCGACATGCTTGCCCGGGCTGCCATGAGCGTGGGCTTGGACTTGGACCCTCGATCCTCCCCACAGCCTTCGTGGCTTGATGACTGGTGCCACGGCTCCACGGCTTTTTAGAGCTGTTTCATGAAGATTGCACAGTTCTGTGCTGACATTCAGTTTCCTCCATTAAAATAACTGTTTAGCCCTCATAATGGATGCAAACATGTTGTAATGTTGCATTTTGACTGGTAATGTTTTCTATTGCAATCCATAGCTGCAAGCTAGTGACATTAGTTATAAGTCATGTTTAATTGAAAAGGAAGTGAATTCTGATTGAAAATTACTCTAAACAGCTATCTGAGCTTAAAATGTTGCTTTTGGGCTTTTTACAGCGGTTTCATGAAGTTTGCACAGTTCTGTGCTGACATTCGGTTTCATCAATTAAAATGACTATTTAGCCCTCATAATGCATGCAAACATGTTGTAAAGCTTCATTTTGACTGGTATATATATGCCTACTAGTGACATTAGTGAAAAGTCATATTTAATTGAAAAGGAAGTGAATTCTGATGAAATTCTTGAAAATCACTCTAAACAGCTCTAAATAGCCCAAAATCAACATTTTATGCTCAGATAGCTGTTTCATGAAGTTGGCCCGCCTCCGAGGCGCCATACCTGCCAGAGAGAGAAACGGTGCCCGGTGGTCATAATAACGACAGCCGGGACACCGACTGTGAGGCCCAGGAAATGAGAAATCCACTCTTTTCTTAGAATGTGGGTACCACCGCCCTTGGGGCATGCGTTGAAATAAGAAAAGGAAAATAAAGAACTTCCACCCAGCCCTCCACCCTGGGAAGGCGTGGTGCTCTTACCAGCTCCTGTGCAGCGGATTCTCCTTGGTGCACTTGCAGGTGAGCCGTGGCATGCAGGGCGGAGGTGGCCTGTCCAGTGGCACTGTCCAGTGTGAGTGTCGACATAAACCCTGGATGGGAGACTCAGATGGCTCTGCCAGGTGGCGGCGCTCAGTGGGCACAGATGCACCATGATCGCATTACCAACCTGGGGAGTTGCCGAGCACCCCTGGCAGTCCCACCGTCAAGGGCAGTGAGAGAGGATGAGACCGCGAACCTGGTCCAGGCAGTAAAAGGTGCCTGCCGCGACCGTGTGAGCTCATCATGCACTTCCGGGATAAAGGTACAGGGGCGGGGTGTGGCCGTTAGTGGCGCTCGGATCCCTGGGACCAATCATCGGGCCGCGAGGGTTCGTGGGTGGGGTGGGGGTGGGGGCGGGGGGTGGTGGTAGGGTTCCACTCCATCCCGAAGATCGCAGCCACCCGGGCAAGCATGCCTGTAAGCTGCGCATGGCGACAGGCTGCACCAACCCATTCTCTGATGCTGTAAAGCATATCCACTTCACGAGCCGTGAACACGACCATAAACCTGTGCTGAGACGAGGCGACGGTTACATCGCGGAACTCAATGGGGCAAATGAGCGTGCTGGGGAATTGGAGGTCCGTGGGGGATTTCCCATGGAGAAGCTCCCATTGAATTCCCCAAATCGCCCCCAGTGCTAACCGACCCCGTCTCATACACGTAGAAGGACCGAGTCGGGGAGTCGCTGGAGTGCTGGGTACCAGAGAGTCTTATTCTGAATGAGGTCGCAGCTATCACTAAAAATTGGATGCAGCAAAACTTCATAGATTTGAGAGATTTGGGCAGATTCCAACCTGTAGCTCTGGAGAAAGCCTTAAGATTGTGCTGTTCTAGATATGGCAGGAAGCTTACAGAATCATCAGTTAGCATACTTCAAGATAAACTACTTATCATTAACTCATCCATATCTGTACAGCCCAATCAGAGGCCTCCTACCTTTCTCTCTCCACTTAAACAACCATCTTTTGTTTCCTGATTTGAACCTACAGGACAATAATGACTGGCCCATTCTGCCACAGAGGGAGAATCCCAAACCGCGGGAAATGGTTAATGTTAATATCAAGCACCATTCCAGTGAAAAAGAGTTTTAACACTCTCACCTTCTCAGGTGCAAACACAAACACACCCACCACCTCTCTGCCTCACTCCTGTTGAACTTCACTTATCTGTAGTTCAGCCCAATGTCCAACAGCCTGGCTCCACAAGTCAGAGCGCTGTGATTTCTAATGACCCACAGTTCAACAACCCTGAAATAACAGCTAAGAAAAAGCAAGCTGATATTAGTACAGTGTCATTTCAGCACCACATAACAGAGCATATATAAGACGTGTAAAATCATGTGCGACCAGGTTCACCTGCCAACGCATCCATTCTACAGCCCCCTCCTCTCTCCCTCCCTCTTCCCTATCTCCACTCACTCAGCTACCGCTTAACATAACCCAGGCACTTCTGGTGAACCCCCCCACAAACCTACCCATATCACACACCCTAGACATTAGGGAACCTTTGGTTTCAGGAGTAGAAGATGTGCAGGTTGTCTCCAACAAAGCTGATAGTTCGGAGATACAACCTACGAGCATTTTAAAAGTGCCTGAAACTACAGGTTCAACCCTCCTTAGATGTCCAGATCCACCTATGTCCTCACTGAATAGTCTAGTGCAGCCCCAGTGACCTGTAGTAGGTCAACAGGGCTCCTCAGTCCCTTTCCGCTCTCCTCAGAGAACCCAGCTCCGTTTCATGGCGAGCTCGCCAGCAGCGAAAGGCTCTATCACCCCAGCCTTTCATAATAGACTCTCTATGGAGACATAGGAGACTTTCCCAGTCACCTGGCCTTGGGCACAATGAACCTGTAAGACACCAGAACACCACACGAAAGACTACCACTTGGTAAATTGAAATACGCAAACCTATAGTGGTTTTAGGAGACTCCAATTTAGCACGTATCCCCATCTTTCAGGATACTAAAGTCCAGCTAGATAGCTATCCAGGTGCACACATAGAGATTTTAAGAAAATAACCCCATCCAGTTTGTAAAGAAGGTTGTTTTATCGGTAGGCTTGAACAATGGGTTAAGGGAGAACAGAGAACTTACTTTAAGGAAGAGTCTGCAGAAACTTTTAAAGACAGCAACAGACATTTTTCCCTGTGCTAATGTTTATGTGCCCCTTTTGAATTTCTCATCCGCACTCTCACCTGCCAAGAAATAGTCTATTATGACTCTGAACAAAATTATTACAGAGAAATGTAACTTTTTAACAGAAATTTATCAACTTTTGTTCAAGGTTGAGCCACGATCCGGTCCATTGGATGGCTTGGAAGTATTGTGTTACTGTAACATAGATTGTTTCCTATCTCACACAATCGGCAAGAGCAAGATGGCACCTTTGTTCGACTTGGCCGCTGCTGCGTCACATTTGTGTAATCTTTTTCTGTTTGTATTCGTCTCTCTTATGGCCACATCTACCCTGTCTTCAAACTATGGTGTCACTGCTGCTCGGACGTACGATCGACTCACCCTGATGAACATCGGAGTGTCTATGGAAGGACTTTGTAACAGTTGGGAGAGTTATAGTCATACTTTTCCGCCCCCGTTGGTGTGTTTACCCATACTTGAATACTGATTTCTGTTTCCTATTTGGGGCCGTGGTAATCCCAAGAAGAGACGAAGGAGAAGGGGCTGCAGAGCTGGCGTTCAGGTCGGGATGAGGCTGTCTTCCAGGATGGGGATGCTCAAGCCTTTTTGCAAGCAGCGGCCGTGGTGGCTGCTGCCGGTTTTTCTGCGGCATTTAGGTGGTGGGGGCGCTCCTTTGCGGCGTTGCCTTCGGCTCATCCTGCCCGTCAGGTGAGATCCCCTTCTATCATCGTGGTGCGGTGGTGGAGACGCAGTCAGGCTACTATCGTTGGTGGCCGACCTGCCTGACCAGCGATTGACCGCACGGCACAGCCGGAAATCACGTAATCGTTCCAGGTGTTTGCGGCCACTACAAGTTGTCGTTAAGGAGACCGGCCTGCCATCATCGCTCCGATTAGCTCTGCTCAACTCTCGCTCAATCTCTAACAAAGCTCATGTTATCAATGAACTTTTCACCATGGAAAAGATGGATTTTATGTTTCTTACTGAAACGTGGCAAAAGGACAAGGAAACTATACATTTAAATGAGCTCTGCCCTGCAGGTTGCTCTGTGATTGGGGCACCTCGAACGGCATGCCGAGGCGGTGGCCTTGCCGTTGTGCATCGTGATAGATTCGTATGCAGAGTTATAAACTCTGAAACATTCTTCTCTTTTGAGTCACAGATGATCAAGGTTGGTGTTGCTAACACGTTTTATTGTGTGATAATTTACCGCCCTCCTGGCCCTGCAGGCATTTTTCTTACTGATTTTACTGACTTTTTATCCTCTATCGCCAAGCTAGAGAAAGTTGTAATTATTGGAGATTTTAACCTTCATATTGATGATATCTCATGTAATGCAGCTGCAGATCTTCTATCTATCACTGACTCTCTTAACTTTACTCAACATTTCTCAGGTCCTACACATTTAAAGGGGCACACCCTGGACCTTGTTTTTTCACTGGGTCTAGATATAGTAAATGTGTGTGTGTGGAGGATGTACATGTGAGTGACCATAGCTGTGTACTCTTTGACCTGATTTTACCTTGGGACCCCCCGCCCCTGAGAATTAAGGCTCAAAGGAGAATTATAAACCAGGATGTTGTTGAGAGGTTTTCTATCTTGTTTGATCCAAGCCGGTTAAGGGTTTGTAGTAATGCAAATGTTTATGCACAGTCTCTTAACAGCCCATGTTTAGCAATTTTAGATGAAGTGGCACCTGTGAAATCAAACATTGTCTCTCTTATAAAGCCCTGCCCGTGGATAAATAAATCTATCCAGAGTTGTAGAAGTAAGCGTTGAAAGATAGAGCACTTATGGAAAGCAACTAAACTCGAAGTTCATAGGCTTTATCTTAGGGAATTAACAGCTTCCTTAAATGAACTGCTGAAAAGTATTTAGAACTAAATACTTATCTTAGCTTATATCCTCAAATAAGAAAAACCGCAAATTCTTTTTTGACACTATTAATTCAATTGTTTCGCCATCTGTCCCTCCCACTGCAATGCTCTCTATTTCAGACAGTAACACATTCCTTAATTTCTTTGTTGATAAGATTACTAACATTAGAGCAAGTATCTTGCCTCCACTTGCTTATAAGAAGTCATGTGCCTTGGTTCTTCCCCATTCGTAGTCCTCCTTTAAACTAGTAACATTACATGATGTCACTGCTCTGCTAGATAAGTTGAAACCTTCTTCTTGTCACAGTGATGTTCTCCCGACTGTGCTGTTTAAACAGGTTTTATTGGCCCTTGCGTTGTAAAAAAAATAAAAAAATATTTTTTTTTTTAAATCACACACTTTAACAACTACACCTCTCTCTCCACTGTTGCACCCCGAGAACCCTCCAAGAATCCAAATTCCAACAAACATATCCAAATTCCCAAGTATGACCCCTCTTTGAAGCCCGCCACTCTCCGATCTCCGAGCACCAGTCCTGAAATTGGGGTGCTCCAGCTGACTTCCAACCCTTTAAAATCATTTGTCTAGTGATCTTAACACTGTTCAGGATGCAGATGCACTCACTTAGTTTAAGTCTAGACAAAAGACTCATCTATTTAGCCAGGCATACACCTAATTTATCCATCAACTCACACTTTTGCCTGCTTTAGTTATGTCTGCCGGAACCAGTAATATTTATCATACTCTATAACTCTGCAAAAAATTTAATTGCATCAACACTAATTTTATTCTATTCATTTCCCTGTCATTCAAATCCCGAGGTTACCAGTGCCGGCCAGATCCAGCTCTGCTCCTGCTTGGTGTCGGACTCCGCTGCTATGTGTCACTGAGTGATGATGACTAAATGCAGCTGGTGCTAGCCAGATATCACTTTAGTCTTTTACGATGTACTTCAGAGGATGAACTGATGCCAACTCCAACTGTAAAACATCGAATACTTCATATGCCATTGCCTTAACCATGGACCTAGGATGGACCTCATGAAACCTCACCGAAATGACCTGCGATGCACCTCAATGATCTCTGCCTGCATCACCTTTGGCAACTGATGGACTACACTCTTGAAATGGCATACATAGGCTATAATTTAATTGCCAGCAAAAGCCTTCATCGGCAAACTAACAAAGGACAAAGCATCTATGTGAACATCTGCAGTTAATCCAGGATGGACTTTAAAAAAGTCCAAGACATTAGTCCTTAATCTTACAGTTCATAAAACTTTTTTAAACATTGGACCATAAACTTAGTTTACTAACCTTAAACCATGACCTGCACGCCATAAATAATTAATATTTGCATTATATTCATACTGGTTAACCAGAGGGGATCTGGCCCCCAGAGAGAACCTGCTTTCTCCCAAGGTTATTTTTCTCCATTTAACCAACATCTTATGGTGTTTTGTGTTCCTCTCCACAGCTTGCCCACAGGGATTCTAAATACAATTATTATTTAATTATTATATACAATTTACAGTCATATTTAATCAAACTACACAATGATCACTCTAAGACTTTATTGATATTACAATTCTTTTCTGTTAATGCATGATTTTCTGTAAAGCCACTTTGAAACGATGTGTTGTAAAAAGCACTATACAAAGAAAAATGACTTGACTTGACAAACACATTCCAAATGCTTGCTTTGATCACTCATGAACCCTTGTGTACTAAAGTATTGATACTTCTGATACTGATGTGGCATCAAGAATAGTGATCCTCACATAAAAATAAAGATCTTGAAGGTTTTTTTTTTAACAAGTGATCTTATTATTTAGACAACATGAATATTAATGCATCTCAAGGGGTGTAAAGTAACGAATTAAAAATACTCATGTTACTGTAATTAACTACTTTCCCCCAAGAATTGTACTTTTTTTAGTAGTTAAAAATTGATATACTTTTACTTGAGTACATTTTAAATGCCGTAACTGTACTTTTACTGCGCTATTATCCCAACGTCTGTATGCTAATTCCGTGTC
Organism: Moxostoma hubbsi; assembly: GCA_032164185.1. Taxonomy (NCBI): domain Eukaryota; kingdom Metazoa; phylum Chordata; class Actinopteri; order Cypriniformes; family Catostomidae; genus Moxostoma; species Moxostoma hubbsi. The sequence continues at coordinate 183,066 of JAVLUX010000231.1, forward strand.
CTGAATTTCAAAAACTAAATAAAAGGGAGACATGATTACAGCAATGAAAAGATAAAAAAGTTATTTTCAATATCATAATCTATGAAACAATTACATTGAAATCAGTTTACGTGCAGGGTCTAAATTTCCCTTAATGCCGACTGAGAGAGTTATTGTTGCACATAAAACATGTTCAAATGCAAGGAATGCAAAAAAAAAAAGAAAAAAAAAATCAGGGTCACTTGGCACAATAAAGGCGGTCGAGCAGTTGTTTGGTACTGAAGCCACACCGGGCATTAAAGGGATAGTTCACACAAAATGTTTTTATTATCTTCATTATTTAGTCATCCTTATGCCATCCCGGATGTGTGTGACTTTCTTTCATCAGCAGAACAAAAATTAAGATTTTAAGAAGAATTTTTCAGCTCTTGTGGTCCATACAATGCAAGTGAATGGGTGCAAAAATGTTTAAACTCCAAAAATTACATAAATCCTCCCACACCTATCATATCAATTCAGAAGTCGTGGATTTAACCACTGGAGTCACATGGATTAGGCTACTTTTATAATGCCTTTATGTGCTTTTTGGAGCATCAAAATTTTGGCATGCATTCACTTGTATTGTATGGACCAGAGCGGAAACATTCTTCTGAAAATCTTCATTTGTGTTTTGAAGAAAGAAAGTCATAAACCTCTGGGATGGCATGAGGGTGAGTAAATGATGAGAGCATTTTTATTTTTGAGTGAACTATTTCTTTAAGTAGCACATGGGGGGGCCACATTGTCCTCTTTATGAGATACAATGTTCTACATTGATTTAGTTCTTGTATCTTTTAAACCCAGAAATAGTTGTGTTCTCATTCTAATGCATGATGCACAATTTTCAGAAGTTTGTGACTAATGGAATATTCTTCCTGAAGTATTGCTCTACAAAGGTTGATACTTTTCTATCAGGCATTTAAAAAAACTTGATAAAGGCTAAGCAGAATTCTAAAATATTTTATCATCTCTACTTTCCTAATTTATTATACAAATTAACACAATATGTACATCAGTGGTCTGTATTATTTTTAAAAAAAAAACTAACAATATTATTAAAAATGTTATTATTAAATGTATTATATTGCATTAATACTTTTAAAGCTACTCAAGTTATTCAGCCAAAAGTTGTGAGTGGTTTTCTCATTTCCTTGTTATTGTTGTTTGCTTAATAGCCTTTATATGACATAGCCTACATAGACAGTGCTCTATTCATGTGTTACACTTCAAGTCCAACATTTGATATGTTCAACAACATATGTTCACTTTAGAACAAACTGACTGCGTTTACATTAATACCTCATCAAGACGTGCATTGGCGGAATTATAACATGTATTGGATTTAATCATGTAGGTGGCAATAGCGCACAAACATTCGCCAGCTGTCGTCAGGAAATAAAATGCAATCTTTTATATTTTATCTAGATCAACCAACCAGTGGTGCTCTTGTTACCGCGGTCGATGTAATCGTCTAAGTGTAGAAAATTACACAGATACTTAATTTATCGTCGATATCGAGGATCTCTCTCTCTCTCTCTCTCTCTCTCTCTCTCTCTCTGTTTTATCGCACACCTATTGATAACATTGCATTAATCTCTCACATCAACCCAATAATCTCAGTGATAGATAGTTAATTTACAGGTTACATTACAGACACATATAATTTAGAAAGCAGAAATTTTAAATTGACCTTGATATGTTTCTTCAAATTAGTGGCAGGATTGATACTGATATATGGCTCGAGCAAGTTAAACTCACATGACACAGTCAAGCAATTGGCCTTTTTCACTTCACATTTTAATTCAGATTCATGTAGTGTTTACAGTATCATCGATAAGTGATGTATTTTAAAAGTTGACAGACACAAAGACCTATAAAATACCAATATTTTAATTCTTTCTGGCAAAAAAGCCATGAAAGGGAATGAAAATTAGGGTATGTGTGCTAGATTTTTAAATTGCAGCATAGAGTTTTTATTATAAAGGGGCATATCTTTCGCAACTTAATACTCACAACTCATGACTCCTTTAAATTAGGACAGGTACATTTACTCTTCTCAAACTACATTTTTTAAGAAGTAACAGTACTTTTACTTGAGTATTATTTTTTAGTACTCTTTCCACCCCTGTGCATCACATAGCTTCGAAGTGGACAGGAACTATTTTTGCTTCCGCTCATCTTGATGTGCTGACATGCTAAAATACACTATCAGTCACAGACAGCGCTTACCCTTTCAGTCATAGAGCTTTTTCAAATAGGGAGTAGTGCTTTCCTGAGGTAATGACAGGATCTAAGGGTCCTTCCTGAGGTAATGACAAGAAGTAATAAATATCTATCTTTAATTTTCTTTTTTTTTTTATATGTGGCGTATACTAACTCATTTTTAAAGAGTAAACAAAGCAGCCTAATACATTTCTGTATAGGTCCATAAATATATTAAATATTTAAGCAATAATAAAGTTACACATTTTATAAAAAAAAAAAAAAACGTAAAAATGCAATCTAATAGAGGTGTCAGTATTTGTATCGATATCGGCGATATTGGCCTAAAAGGACTTTGTATTGGATCGAAAAGAAAATAAGTGGTATTGCCCACCCCTAGAGCCTGGACGACTCACGTGGTATCGCTGTCTGTCGATGCCACGCCCCGTTAAGTGTACGTGCGCGCTCACATCCAACGCGTGGTTCTCTCACGTTGCTGTAAGTAGAGCTGATCTGTGCGTCATTTTTAAAGGGTTTTTACATGTTTTAATTGAAATTCACCACTCTGCGTCTTAGACTGAAGCCTTTTTGGTCTAGGGGTGGAGTGGAGACGTTCAGCGGTGGGACAGAAGCGATTTTTCGGGCAACTCATCGCGGTAAATTTGAGGTGTGTTCGAGGAGAAATGGCCACTGAGGTGGAGACTGTCCTGCCAAACAACCGTCTGCTCACACAGGAGGATCAGCAGAGCGATCGTGACGGAGCGTCAGAGCAGGCGGGATTCCTCATGAAGGAGCAGACGAGCCTGAAACGAGCGAAAGATGAGAGCAACAATCAAGTTAAGGTGAACTTGCACCAAGAGTGCGAAGAGCAAGAGAAAACTGCTAAAAAGGAGTTTACTGAAGCTCCACCGCCCAAGGTGAACCCGTGGACGAAGAAGATGAACCCAATGAGCAGCAGTGTCAACGGCCAAACACAACAAGGTGTGTAAGAATCACTGCTTTAAGGTCCACAGTTGTCTGTAAAGCCAGACCTGTAGCAAGTGTGCTGTCTACACTGCAAGTCACATGCCGATAACAAGTCATTTAAAGCGCTCATGGAGTATAATGCGACTATAAATGGGATGTAACATACAGCAGCAATGTCCATGCATTGTTCCACTGTATTTGTCCATTTGTGTCAGTGTAGGTAAAAACAGTTGTGTTTTATGTGATAACGCATTTGAGTTCTCTGTGATTTAATAACGTAGATAAATCGATGCACTGGCGGACATGTTATGTCAGTAAATCGGTAAATGCGGCCTGAAGCTGGCGCTTGTTTCAGCCTCTATTTGACTTTCACACAGATCATTCGCTCATGTAATAACACGGTGATGCATAAAGTGTAGTATTGAAAACAATATCAAAATAGTAGATGGTAATCATCTTGCTCTTCAACATTACTGTTTCTCCGAACAATTGGCTATCAAGTTAGCTCAGCTAGCATTAGCTCTAGCGGCCTATCGCGCGAGCTCATCTGACATGCCTGATTCATGGTTTTTCTTATATATATATAATGCTGCCGATTAATGGATACGTTCAGGTCACACTTGAGGACCTCCTGGAATTACTGAAATGGGCCTTGTGATCACTGAATATTTGTCGTTTGTTATGGAACATCACGTGTGAGATCCACGTTTTTGTCATAAACTGACTTGGATTAACGTTAGTTTTTAATCATTGAAATGCATCATCAGAATGAATATTTACAAACACTGATCACGAGTATCTGTCTCTAATGATGTTCAAAGCACACTGAAAGTGCCAAATATATCAGTGCTAATGCTAGCTGTTTAGCATTAACCATCTGTATCGGCCTCAGTTAACGTGATTTCTCTCTGATCGACACATTATTATTGTGAACGTGATGTCTTTTCTAGAGCAACATCAAAAGAGTGATTGAATTTAAGGCTCATTGGGGATATATTGTGATCTAATCCATATATGCCTTGTAGTGAGACAACGTGGTTCATGCCATGTGATCGCTCACAAAATGTCATTATGCCAGTGACGTTCACGCCTCCTGTTGTGTCTGATTGATATATGATGTTGCGAGGCAGTGGTAACCCCCCACCCCCCCCCCCCCCCGGTAAACCTTTGCTGCATTGCAATGGCCTTCTCTTCGCCCGAACTAATGTAATTGGAGAATTGAAGTGAATGAGTCGACCGACTGGTCACAATGCAGATGAATAAGAGTGCTTCGTTTTACACTCTGAATGCAGATGTGCTGATGTGGAGAATCTCTTGTGTGAATTTGACAAACACGCACGCACACACACAGAGTTAATGAATTACATTGAAAGGCTACTGTCAGTAACACACACATTGTGGCACTCTTTTTTTCATGATCTAAAGGCTCTTTACAGCCAGAAATGAGTTGTATACAAATATACATTGCATTAGATTGTAGTAGGGCTGGGCGATATGGCAAAAAATATGATCACAATATTCTTTTTCATATAATTCAATATCGATATTTATCATGATATTGAATCACATTGCACATTTATTTGAAGAAGAGAAAACAAAATCCTAAAACGTCTAAATAGTCTTTACAAAACTGCATTGGGGGCCCAGACACCGCCAATGTGTCTGAGGTATCTTCTATGAATATGACAATATTTTATAGATTTTATCAATTGAGTGCAGTTGAATATGAATGTTATAAGATGATTTGTTCATTTTGATCATAATGACAGTGTTTGTGTGTATATATACACTCACCTAAAGGATTATTAGGAACACCTGTTCAATTTCTCATTAATGCAATTATCTAATCAACCAATCACATGGCAGTTGCTTCAATGCATTTAGGGGTGTGGTCCTGGTCAAGACAATCTCCTGAACTCCAAACTGAATGTCAGAATGGGAAAGAAAGGTGATTTAAGCAATTTTGAGCGTGGCATGGTTGTTGGTGCCAGACGGGCTGGTCTGAGTATTTCACAATCTGCTCAGTTACTGGGATTTTCACGCACAACCATTTCTAGGGTTTACAAAGAATGGTGTGAAAAGGGAAAAACATCCAGTATGCGGCAGTCCTGTGGGCGAAAATGCCTTGTTGATGCTAGAGGTCAGAGGAGAATGGGCCGACTAATTCAAGCTGATAGAAGAGCAACTTTGACTGAAATAACCACTCGTTACAACCGAGGTATGCAGCAAAGCATTTGTGAAGCCACAACACGTACAACCTTGAGGCGGATGGGCTACAACAGCAGAAGACCCCACCGGGTACCACTCATCTCCACTACAAATAGGAAAAAGAGGCTACAATTTGCAAGAGCTCACCAAAATTGGACAGTTGAAGACTGGAAAAATGTTGCCTCGTCTGATGCGTCTCGATATCTGTTGAGACATTCAGATGGTAGAGTCAGAATTTGGCGTAAACAGAATGAGAACATGGATCCATCATGCCTTGTTACCACTGTGCAGGCTGGTGGTGGTGGTGGTGTAATGGTGTGGGGGATGTTTTCTTGGCACACTTTAGGCCCCTTAGTGCCAATTGGGCATCGTTTAAATGCCACGGCCTACCTGAGCATTGTTTCTGACCATGTCCATCCCTTTATGGCCACCATGTACCCATCCTCTGATGGCTACTTCCAGCAGGATAATGCACCATGCCACAAAGCTCGAATCATTTCAAATTGGTTTCTTGAACATGACAATGAGTTCACTGTACTAAAATGGCCCCCACAGTCACCAGATCTCAACCCAATAGAGCATCTTTGGGATGTGGTGGAACGGGAGCTTCGTGCCCTGGATGTGCATCCCACAAATCTCCATCAACTGCAAGATGCTATCCTATCAATATGGGCCTACATTTCTAAAGAATGCTTTCAGCACCTTGTTGAATCAATGCCACGTAGAATTAAGGCAGTTCTGAAGGCGAAAGGGGGTCAAACACAGTATTAGTATGGTGTTCCTAATAATCTTTTAGGTGTGTGTGTGTGTGTATGTATGTGTGTGTGTGTATATATATATATATATATATATATATATATATATATATATATATATATATATTACACAAACATTTTCATTTAAAGTTATTTTCATATTTCTTTACATACATATCCAAGTATGGGGGCATAGAAGCCCTTGTGACTGAGGAATGATGCTGTTTGGGGGTTCAAGGGTATCTTCTGAGAGAAACTTGAAAATGTAAAAGTCTGAATGGACCATTTTTCTCTGTTTTCATTAAAGTGAGAGACTAGGCTACAGACTAGTAATTGTTTTGTCTTTCATCCTTGTCAGAGATGATGACATCTGAATAATTTCACAAAATTAGAACAGCAATTCATTTGTTTATTATTAAAGGCTTGGAACATGCTGATTAATAAAACTAAATTAAGTAAGAAAAAAAACTTTATGGTCTAAAGGGGCTCTGGAAACATGCACCTCATGTTTACGCACATGTGGGGAAAAGAGGATGCGGGTGCGGCCCGTGACAGGGCATCAGTGAAGTGTTTCAATGCTAGAGGAAAAATATTCAAGAATACAGCGTATAAAGTTCAGATATGATGTAACCAGCACTGTTGTTTTGTTGTGCTGCTCAATAGAGATGAGGAGAGGGCATAAACATCGTCATGATATCTTGCAGTCAAGATGGAATCAATCTGGAGTCCGTATCCGGAAAACGGTGACCTACGTAGCGGGGGCAATAGCAACTTCATACAGTCTGAGGCTACATTTCCACTGACGCGGAAGAAATCCGCACAAAGCCACTCCCAACACTAGGGAACCGCTTACCCCATGCTGCTGTCAATTTTACAATCCACCTCGCTTGGCTTCCATAGGAAGGAATTGAAAGTGCTCGCTCACTACACGCTAGTGGAAATATTCGACAAGAAAGCCATACTGCTTGTGTTTTTAGCAACACGCATGTCTAGATGTAGAACACAGGCTAAATATCGAAAATGACTCAAAAGCTTATCGTCGATATCATATGAGTTTTTTTATCATGATAAATATTGATATCGTTTTATCGCCCAGCCCTAGATTGTAGTTAATTTGTTGTTAGTTCATGTCCTTACATCAACTAAATTTCAGCCCGGGCCACATCAGCATTATGTGTGCCCTCAAAGGGTACTACCTATGCAAGTACCAATAATATTGTAATAATGTAGTAATAATAATTTCAATAAAATTGAAATTGAAAATCCTGTTATCAAGTGTTTTTGTCATGTTTTCCATTTAAAAATGTCAAAAAAATCCATAAAAGAAGATAAATTTACTTGAGAAGCAACATATAAGAACACTAGAGAATGTATCTTAAATATGAAATAAGTGTGTTTTGTATATAGCCTAAGTGTATTTTTTTACTTTGTTATACTTCTGCTAGTGCAGTAAAGACAAAATATACTTGTATTCAAGATCTATTCTCTAAACGCAAGTATAAATATCTTAGAATGCATGTTTTTTTAAAAGGATTTTTAGATATTTTAAAATATTTGTATTTTTTATATTATATTCAACATTCTCAGATAACAATTTTTTCTTTTGCAGTATAGTTGCTACAATATGTTGTTTTAAAAGTTTTACATATTTATATTGAAAATCAAGCCAAAACAAAAACAAATCCAAAACATATTTTGTTGCAGTGTATAATGGGGCAAGGACTACCCTCTCACCTTTCTGTTCACACCTGACTTCTGTACACAGTCCAGATGCACTCCAAACTTTCCAAACAGCTTCAGATGATTTAAATCACTAAGTATGAGGGAATTGTAATGCAAAATTATAAAATAAGTAAATACAGAAGCCCTCTCGTTGATTGATTTCACTCAAGATGGCACCACAGACGGCCGCCTCGGTGTGTGTGTGTGTGTGCACGTTTTTTTGTTTTGTTTTTTAACTCTGTTTTTTGCGACGGTACCCGGAGCTCTTTCACCAGAGATGAGCTTGTGAACATCAGGGGAACAACACCAGAGGACTTTTTTCCTACTTTTCTTCTCCCTACACTGGAAATTTTGGACATTCTGGTCAAAGGTGCGCTCACCTTTGCTCATGCAGTGAAACGCCGAAGGAGAGGGAAACGGGCTTGTGCATCTTCACCAGCGAGGATTTCGCACACCGTTATGGGAATATTTCTCTCTAACGTGCGTTCACTGCCTAACAAACTGGAGGAATTACAACTGCTGTTGGGGAAAAACAGGGCAAAACTAAAGGTGGAGGAATCTGTTTTTACATCAACAGCGGTTGGTGCAACGATGTGACAGTGATCCAGCAGCACTGTTATCCTGACCTGGAATCTTTCATCATTAACTGTAAGCCTTTTTATTAACCCTGTGAGTTTGCTTCATTCATTCTGGTCAGTGTTTAAATCCCGCCACGGGCCAATGTGCAGTTCGCACAGCGCATGCTCGCTGACCAGATACTGCGTGTGGAGCGGGCCAACCTGGACTCTTTTGTTATTGTCCTTGGTGACTTTAACAAAGGAAACCTCACTCATGAACTCCCTAAATTCAGACAGTTTATTAAATGCCCGACCAGAGAGGAGAACATTCTGGATCACTGTTACACCACAGTCAGGAATGCTTATCATGCTTATTTGACCACGTCATGGACCACCTGATTCCTGCGTACAGGCAGAAACTAAAGCTCTGCAAACCTGTAGTGAGGAAATCAAGGAAGTGGACCAGTGAGGCTGTGGAGGGTCTCCCAGACGTGTTTTGACTACTGACTGGGACGTGTTCAGGACTGCTACAAACAGTCTGGATGAGTACACAGAGGCTGTGATGTTATATATCAGCTGCTGTGAGGACTGCTGTGTTCCATCACGCACCAGGGTGAGTTACAACAATGACAAACCCTGGTTTACAGCCAAACTCAGAAGGTTAAGGTTTGACAAGGAAGAGGCCTTCAGGAGTAGGGACAAAGACAGATTTAAAGAGGCGAAGTACAAGTTTAGCAAGGCGGTGAAAGCTGCTACTAACGACGGTACTCTGAGAAGCTCCAACACCAGCTCTCAGCCAACGACTCTGCATCTGTCTGGAAAGGGCTCCGGCAGATCACCAACTACAAGCCTAAAGCCCCCCAGGCCATCAACGACCGACGCCTAGCCAACAACCTGAACGAGTTCTACTGCCGCTTTGAAAGACAAAGGGACAGTCCTGTAAAAATTCCCCACGACACCTCCCAACAAAGGAACAGTCCTGAAACTATCCCCCACGACACCTTCCAACAGCTCCAGCTACAGTGCATCACCTCCACCTCCCCCACCTCAGCAGGGGCCTGGGCACCTCCACCAATGTCCACATTAAAGGTTTCTTGTTTTCTGTTTGAAATCCTGTTTGTGGATTTCAGCTCTGCGTTTTAACACCATCATCCTGGCTCTGCACCAGGAGAAGCTCTCCCAGCTAAGTGTGCCTGACTCCACCTGCAGGTGGATCACTGACTTCCCGTCTGACAGGAAGCAGCATGTGAAGCTGGGGAAACACGTCTCTGACTCACAGACCATTAGCACTGGATCCCCCCAGGGCTGCGTTCTTTCTCCTCTGCTCTTCTCCCTATACACTAACAGCTGCACCTCCAGTCACCAGTTGGTCAAGCTTAAGTTCGCGGACGACACCCCCCCTCATCGGACTCCTCTCTGATGGTGACGAGTCCGCCTACAGGTGGGAGGTTGACAAAACAACCTTGAGCTCAACGCTCTAAAGACAGTGGAGATGGTTGTGGACTTCAGGAAGAACTCAGCCTCACCTGCACCTGCCCCCATCACCCTCTGCGCCTGCACAATTGACACTGTGGAGTCTTTCCGCTTCCTGGGAACTATCATCTCCCAGGATCTCAAGTGGGAGCTGAACATCAGCTCCCTCATCAAGAAAGCACAACAGAGAATGTACTTCCTGCGGCAGCTGAAGAAATTCAACCTACCAAAGACAATGATGGTGGACTTCTACACAGCCATCATCGAGTCCGTCCTCACATCCTCCATCACAATCTGGTACGCTGCTACTACTGCCAATGACAAGGGCAGACTGCAGTGTGTCATCCGGTCTGCAGAGAAGGTGATTGGCTGCAATCTGCCGCCGCTCCAGGACCTGTACGCCTCCAGGACCCTGAAGCGTGCTTGAAAGATTGTGGCTGATCTCTCCCACCCCGGCCACAATCTCTTTGAGACACTCCCCTCTGGCAGAAGGCTGAGGTCCATCAGGACATAAACCTCACGCCACAAGAACAGTTTCTTCCCATACGCCACTTATCAACAAGGCCCGGTACACACCCTGACACTCTCCACACTTCACCTCTGGCTCTACATGCCACAGTACTTACTCTGCTGTACTGCTCTCTTTTATTTTATTCTTTTAATATATACTGTGTGGACATATTTATATTGCTTATATTTTAATACTTGTTTCTTATATTTAGTGATTGTGTGACACGCGCCTACAACACCAAAACAAATTCCTTGTATGTGTAAAAAAAAACATACTTGGCAATAAAGCTTTTTCTGATTCTGGTTGTATAAGCGGAGCCAGAGCTGCTGTTCCTCTTGTATGCAGAGCGCCTTTAAAGGAAACACTCCAGCATTATATCCTTTATTAAAGTTCAAATAATAAGGAAGCAGGCCATGTAAAAAAGTATAATCTCTGATACTGGCATATCTCTTTGCAGTCAGCGCCGCTTCTATGAGTTGCGTGAAGTGACCTGATCTGAGGTGGAGAGATTGAAACTGCACCTGGCTGATGTACACTCGTCCCTTGCGCAAGCTTGCTCCAGTTAATTAGAACCCGATGGCTCGCCACGAAGTGAATCATTATACATATGTGTTGCGCGGTGTGCGTCTTATTGTGAAGAAAATCGGTGATATACAATTCTATTAAGAAGAGAGAGTTTGTTTTTTGAGAGTTAAAGATGGATCGACGTGAACAGAAAGGTGAGAGGGTGGTCATCACCCATAATCTATACTGAAACTAAATACGTGTTTTGATTTGTTGTTGGTTTGGCTTATTTTCCAATACAAATATCTAATGGGGCTTTTCCACTGCATGGTACAACTCTGCTCGCTTTTTGGGGGTTTTCCACTGTGGATAGTACCACCTCAGTCGAGGTTCCAAGTGAGCTGAGCCGATACAAAATATGGCATCAAAACCCTTCAGATCACTGATTGGACAGAGAGAATCGTCACTACCAGTGTCACTAGATTTGTGACACGGGACATCAACCCAGTAGTTTTAAAGTTAGCTACAGCGATAGCAGTATCATTTGTTCTTACGAATTTCAAACCGTAAAAAGAAATGACTGTGCGCAAAACCACGCTGTGGTTAATAAACGAGGTGCAGGCGTTCCTCTTGTTGGCAATTAATGAAACGAAAAAATCTTTCAGGAAGTGTCTCAGCTGATGGCCACATACTGTGTAGGGAGAAGTAAAAAAAAAAAAAAAAAACTGACTACAGAACCATCAAAGAAAAGTGGAAGTGGTTCGACCAAATGGACGCTATCTAGACCGGCAAGCAATGGGAGGGAGAGTACCCTGGACTCAGCCACGGCTGGAGTCCACAATGGAGGATGGTACATTATTCTCTGCTTGAAAGCTTCACATTATTTAGTTGACCAGCTACTGGAAAGATTGCTTCTAACAACCATTTTAACCAATTTAACTGTTACTCTTGTGTAAAATCACCATGCAACAAATGCCCAATTCCCTGTGCGCTCTAGGCTATCGTGGTGACTCAATCCAGGTGGCGGATGACGAATCTCAGTTTCCTCCACGTCTGAGACTGTAAACCCACACATCTTATCACGTGGCTTGTTGAGAACATTACCGCTGAGACAGCGGGTGTGGATGCTTAACGCTATCCTCCGCAGTATCCGCACACAACTCTCCACAAGCCTCACTGAGAGCGAAACACATTATAGCGACCACGAAGAGGTTAATCCATGTGACTCTACCCTCCCTAGCAACCGGGCCAATTTGGTTGCTTAGGAGGCTGGCTGGAGTCAATCAGCTCGCCCTGGATGCGAACTCGTGACTCCAGGGGTGGTAGCCAAAATGATGTATTAAGTCCCCTTTCTGCTGCTCAGAGTGGATTGTTAGGGAGGTTAATAATTTCTGTGACCTATATGAGAGTGGAGTGTTGAGATCCTTTGAAAATGTGGTTCAACATTTTGGGATTCCCAGATCTCAGATCTTTTGTTATTTACAGCTGCGCCACCTGCTCTACTATTTTTGGGAGTAGCATACACCCCCTAAAGTGGCAGATACTCTGGGAGTGGTGAATACTGCTTTTGGAAAAGGTCATGAGGCATCAGTGTGTTACTCTGTTAATTCAGAGTCTGGGGGACGGAGCTTTAACTTCTATCAAGAGATTATGGGAGAAAAATTTATCTGGCAAGGGTGTGTCGTATGTAATTCAAACTTGTAAATAGATTGGACCTCCTCTAGATTGTAAAGGCTTAAATGAGATATTGCACACCTGTCTATTATTGTAGCAATACAATGGCATGGAACAACAAACTGTGATTGGTCCACATGCAAGAAGGTGATTATCGGCGCCCTCACGGATTGAGAAACTAATCAGCCAAACTAGATTTATTGGCCAATGCCGATTATTAAAATCTGCCAATGTATCTACTATTAGTATAATGGTCTATTCTCATTTTGGTATTCAATGCTTTTGGTAATATGCATAAAGCTTTTTGTAATTGTTTTGTCTCTAGATCATTCTGGGCCCACCAAGGTTGTGAGGGCAGGAAATGCAAAAGCGAGACGAGGAGGAAAGGTAAGTTCCTCTCATTTGAGCTTTGTTACTGCGTCATTCTTTTTAGCAGACTAGTTACGTCATTTTTGGTGAAAAGCCCTTGGTAGGATAACATTTCAACTGGTTTTGAAGGTTGGGGACTTTGGAGATGCTAACAATTGGCCGACACCAGGAGAGATTGCTACAAAAGAAGTTCAGGTAAGGGAAAGTCTGATCTTTGAAGCTTAAATCTTGACTGTTGCATGAAAATTATTTCCTGTTCAAAATCAAGTGCACCTTTGTTGGGGTCTGTAAAGGCCCTCTCACCACTGGGGTTCCTCAGGGTTCAGTGCCGAGACCTACAAAGTTGAGATGTGCGGAACGACTAATTTCACTGATGTTTAAATGAAAACTTCGAAGTCAACTAGTCAAAAAAGAAACCAACCTTTAGAAAACAGTAACAATAAAAAAAAAAAAAGTGTTTGACCTATTTAAAATGATTAATCTTTTCCAAATCTGACACTAAATTCCACTCAATAGGGCATTTAGGTGTGACATGCTCACCTTGCATTCTGATCATTGTACATTAAATATAGAACATGACATGCATTCACTGAATCATCGTTAGCAAATATTTAACAGGCATATTTATTGAAAACATTTGAATGAATAGTGCAGGACCAATAGAGCATCCCCGGCTGCTCTAAATGGAATTTGCCACCATAAATGTTACTTTATAACATAAAAATATTAAATATTATATTAAAATAAAAAAAAATTAATATTAAAACAGTCAGGTCATTGTTGAACATTATTAACAAGTAGACTAAGCAAAATCTATGAGAGAACAATATGCACTGAAAAGTTCTGCGTATTTCACAACGTAGAGTCGTACATTATCCATTATGATCAAATATGGCAGCTGTTCTTAAAGCATGTTAACCAATAACAGTTACGATGTAACTATAGGATAGAAAAAATAGTCCTGTGGTGTAGCATACAATAAACTTAATGTATCCTAAACATGACTCGCGCACAGAATAAAAGATAGTTTAACCCTGTAAGCAGTTGGCACCTAATTGAAAATAGCCTTCTAAATCAGCATATTTAAAAATGGCATACATAGCATAAAACGGTCATTTTCTAGGCTACTTACTCAATTTAAATAAATTTTTTGATGAGCAAAATTAACACGTTGACATGGTCCTGTGAAAGAAAGGACTTGACTCACCTGAGGCGGCTATCCTCCACTTGAAAAAGCCTGCACAGCGGAAAAATAACATACAAGCTTGCACAGATTTAAAGAATAAAATGTGAAAACATCCATAAGGACTTTTGAACGTTTGGAAATTCGATTCCCGTACCACTACCGAAGTGATTTCGTACCTACTTTGCTGAGTTTGTTTGTCTAGCGAGAGGACACATTCCTGCGTGAGTGAGAGAGGAAAGAAGCACGTGCAGCCTGAGGTGAAATGAAACTTAGTATCTGCTCCAGATATCCTCTCTTTTAATTAATGTTTGTATTATTTATTCTATTTAAAGTATATAACATAAATATGGCCGTAATTTAAGAGCAGCCTCTGTAAAAATACAAAGCCAAAAGTAAATGTGTAAAAGTGTTGATCAGTGTAATGGGGAGAAATATTAACTGACTAGTAATTCCAGTGTCGAACCATTTAGTTCGACTAGTATCGCACATCCCTACTCCAAAGATCTTCATCCATACAAGATCACTCGGGCCTTCTCAAGTCCTTCAAAACAGTACGTCTCCAGATATGCTTTGAGTCATCTTCTGCCCCCTTCATATGATTGGTTTTGTCCAGAAACTTCTTGGTCCTTGCTGCTCAATGACTGGGACTCTCGAGGCACATCCAAATGAAACGACGACAAACGTCTTCAAGACTTGCTAACTGTTGGTCATTAGGCCAGTTTATACTTCTGCACCAAACCTCCATTGTAGCCTGAAGTAAATAATCATATTTCATACGATATGAAAACTGAACACTTAAGAGTTAAGAGACTGTTGATCAATTTTCTGGATTATAATAAAAAAAAAAATCATAATCTAAAAGGTCCTGCGAAGCAACTAGATTATTGTTCTCTCAAACTCTAGACCGCTGTAAACGCAACTCCTCAAATGCCCACAAAATGACTTTTCATAAGACTCATAATAAAAACATTCAGACAGTGAACCATTAATCAGTGCATAGCAAATATTGCTGTTACCACTTAATCCATTGGGTGGAGCAGTGGATACATGATTTTAAAGAAACCGTTCACCCAAAAATGAAAATTCTTCCATTTAAATTAAACCTATCACTTCAGAAGGTTTGGAATGGAGTTTCTTTGTGGGAGTGCATTTTTTTTAATTTTTTTTTGTTCTTCCCTAGATGTTGTTCATTTATGGTGCTCATTTTTTCTGTATGAAAAACAGGATTAAAGGTTGTTGAAGTTAGCTTATTTTGAAACCACTAAGTTTACTAACATTAATTCTAAATTTCAAGTAATCAATTACTTGTTTTTTTATATGTAACCAAAATTACAAAAGGTCCATCCTTAGACTTACACTGACCTCAACAACAACTATTATACTTTGGTCATTGTATTGACTCTTATTAAACACCTATTTCACTTGCAGTAATACTGTGGCTTCCCTCTAGATTGAAGGGGTCACACTGACTGGTTTTCAACAAAATAATGTTTTTCAAAACATAAA
Source organism: Moxostoma hubbsi (assembly GCA_032164185.1). Lineage (NCBI taxonomy): Eukaryota > Metazoa > Chordata > Actinopteri > Cypriniformes > Catostomidae > Moxostoma > Moxostoma hubbsi. Next base: position 198,717 of record JAVLUX010000231.1, read on the forward strand.
AGCAGAAATTTTTGAAGAATCATTTTGTAGCTCTTTACAGAACACAACTTGATGTTCATTGCAAATTAAGTAATATGGAGGATTAGTCAAAGAATTGTTTCTTTTAGTGAGCAACAAGATTAACAGTTTTGTTTGTTGTAAATATTGTGCTGCTTACGTTACAACAATATTGCAAAATGGTCATCACCCAGCCCAGTGATTTGTTAAATGTGTAAAAAGTCTATATTGCTGCTGTTATTTAATGTTATACGAATGACACCTTAGGTGGTGAAGTCAATGATCAAACGAGAATCTAAAGGAAGGAGAGCGAATGAAGAGAGTAAAGAAAACCTGAAGTCTAAATCAGACGAGTCTGGAGAAGAGAAGAGCCCAGATGAAGACAGCCAGAGGAACGGACAGAAGAAGAGAGGTGGAAAGAGTCTTCACACGGATTGTGTGTTGTTTCTTGGGATGCACAGATAATGAAATTCTGATCAGTTCCATTAAGCCAGTAATTATTTTCATGTTATAGGCAATATCAGAGAAATGGCTGATTACTGTCATTATACAAGTTATACTACAAGTTATGCTACATTGAGATTTTAAACAATAGATGTGTGTTGATATTTAGAGAGCAGAATGGCCGCTATAATGCCTATACTTTACATCTATGATAAAATTTTCAATTATTTGAATAGACTAATTTACACTTGAACAATTTTGGCTGATTAACCTCTTCGCACATGAGTTCTTACAGTACTGACTGATCTAATACATGTTACCTTATGCTTCATAGTATATCTACTGGGGGACGGATTGTATATTATCAAACGTATAATTTGATTTTAAGATATTTACAATGACTTATTACGATAGATAAGAAAATAGATGCTATTGGACACGCAATTACCGGTATGTGCGACACCATGTTTACATGACAATGCTGCATGGATTTATGAGTTTGTCATAGCAAATATGGCTCTAAAACAAAACTAGCCCTTCAACTTGTTGCCCCAGTAGTGATGAAAATGAATGACTAACAGAATGCGAAACAGTTCAAGTGGACTAATTTATACATTCTTCATCGTCGTATCAAAACGACAACTTTTATTCTCTGATTATTTGAAATTTTGCAACATTAGAAAATAAAGATATTGTGATGTTTGAGCTGTTGTTTTATTATGACTACCGCTTCAGTCCCACAAAATGCAGAGCACAACGATATGATCGCACGTGCGAAGAGGTTAATATCCATTGTCTAATGATGTATTAACTTAAATACTGGCCGATATGGTTTTGATATATTCTACAGCCCTATTTATTTCAATTGTTCATGCTTAAAAAAGAAAATGTTTAGAATTAAAATTGCAGTGTTATTTTCTACATTTACAAACATAGTTTTACAGTGTATTCTAAAGTGTTATGAAGTAAACATTCATATAAAACTCAATGAGGTGTGTGTTTTAGGGAATAAGCACAGGTGGGTTCCTCTCACAATTGAGGTGAAGTCGGAGGGTCCTCGCGAGCGCTCCGCGTCCAGGAATAACACGCGTCAATATGATGGCCATAGAATCCCCCCCAACGGCAGGAATGACTTAAGAGGTATTTCACATTTATTTATTGATGTATTTTTTGCTTTCATCCAGTGGTTTTCAAACTATGCACATCAGATCAGGTTCTCAGGTGCCGCTGAACACTTGACAACTTTCACTTATTCTTAGTAATAACTTTATTATTGGGTTCCAAAAAATTATATTGGATAGTGGATAGGGTTAGGGAAAGTGAAAAATCTCAACATTTACTTTTTAAATGTTAATTTCACATTATGACTTTCTTCTGCTGAATACAAATTAAGTCTTTTAGAAGAATGCATCCAAGATGGCGGCGCGGTAGCATGCAGTGGCCACTCCGGATCCAAAATGGAGCTATTTTTGTCACTTAGCCCGACTTTTATGGCACATTGACATTGGAGCAACCGGTGTTTGTCTACCGTCGCCAGACACTGTTAAAATATAAGATTCATGCAACAACCAAGTTGCATGATGATCTGCAGGAGTTGCTACGCAAACTCTGCTTGCCGCGGAGACCAGGCCTTCAGTCCTCGGCGTCGCCTGATGCCGGTTCCCGGGTGAGGGGACATCGTAAGCGGTGTGCGACGAAGCGAAAGCGCGGCAAGAAGGCGGGGGTCCATGCTAGGCTCTCCGTCTATCCTGCTCTCAAATGTTTGCTCCCTGGACAATAAACTGGACTACATCCGACTCCAGCAGACTACGCAGCATGAGCTTAGAGACTGCTGTGTCTTTGTTTTCATGGAGACGTGGCTCAGTGTCCGAGTTCCGGATGCCGCCATTCAGCTAGACGGGCTCGCCTCATTTCGTGCTGACGAAATGGTGGCTTGTGTGTTTACATGAACGCGGAATGGTGCAATAACTCTGCTAGTCTCTAGTTACTGCTCATCGCTGGTGGAGCTTGTGACTGTTAGATGCAGACCTTTTTATTTACCATGGGAATTCACTACTGTTATTATAACAGGAGTTTACATTCCCCCCAGCGCTAACGCTAAGGAATCGCTCTGTGAACTGTATGGGGCTATGCACGAACTGCAGTACGCTCACCCTGACGGACTGTTTATTGTCGCCGGAGATTTCAACCATGCGAATCTCAAGACGGTGCTCCCTAAATTGCATCAGTACGTGTACTGACTGGCACGTGTTCGGGGAGGCTGCAACATATGGTGACTCTACCAACTTGGAGCAATACATAGCATCAGTGACCAGCTACATCAGCAAGTGCATTGATGTCACCTTCTCCAAGACCATCACCACACGCTCCAACCAGAAGCCGTGGATGACTGCGGAGGTGCGTGCGCTGAGGACCCGAGACTCCGCCTGCAGAGCAGGCGACATGGCTGCCCTAAGAACAGCGAGGGCCAAACTGTCCCGGGCCATCAGAGAGGCAAAGCGCAGATTCCCAGAGATTCCACAGTCATTTCCAAGACAGCAGTGACACGTGGTGCATGTGGCAGGGCATCCAGGCCATCACCAACTACAGGACAACATCAGTTGCCTGTGACAAAGATGTCTCCCTTCCAGTTGCGCTGAATGACTTCTACGCTAGGTTTGAAGCACAGAACGATGTGGTGGGGAGGAAAACCACCCCTCCTCCCAACAACCAGGTGCTCTCTTACCACACCCATCATCATGAAGTGTTTCGAGAGGCTCGTCATGAGGCACATTAAGACCCAGCTTCCCCCTCACTAGACCCACTGCTGTTTGCGTATCGTCCAAACCATTCAACAGACAACGCCATCGCCACCACCCTCCATCTGGCCCTCACCCACCTAGATAAAAAGAACTCATACGTTCAGCATTCAACTCAATAATTCCTCTTTTAGCAGTCGTATTAGCCAGCTCACTGAACATTTCGTTTGACTGCCCGAGGATACTGAATGGCTTTTTTTTTTTCTTTTTTTTTTTCCTGGTTCAGCTAGAGGCTGGAGCTTGTTTTGTGGAGGAATACACCTTCTGGACAGTTATGTGAATTAAACTACAAGTTCTCTGTGTTTATTCTGCCTTTTGGGTGAAGTTTGTTTTATAGATTATCTTCTGCTGTGAAATTCTGTCTCACAGAATGTGTATAGAAACACCGGACTGGAGAAATCTGATGGCAAAGTTGTTGTGGGGGATCTCGTAGGCGTACATGGACTTTTTGAGTTTAGAGTGATGAACGCCAGTTAGCGCTGTCGTGCATGGGGTTAATGTGCACGTTTTTCTGTTTGTTTGGTTCTGGGAGAAGTTCGGGGTTTGATTGTTGCACTGGAATGTGGTCTCTTTCTAATGTGTCAATGTCATGTTAATTTGAGTGGATTGTCTCTCTCCACGTGGAATGTGAATGGGTTGGGGCACCCCATAAAAATGAAGGTTATTTTCTTAAACGTAAGAAATATGATATAGTGTTTCTTCAAGAAAGGAAGCTGAAATTTGGGAAGACATGTTTTGTTTAGTGGTGGCTTAAGAGCAGGGGAGTCATTACACTGATAATTAAGTATCTGCAATTTAAATGTCTCAAACAGATTAAATATAAATTAGGAAGAGTCGTTATTGTTTTAGCTGAAATTCAGGGGCAAGGGTTGATTTTGACTAATGTTGGCAAAATCCTGAATTACAACAACTGCGAAAGGCTGAAATCAATATTTATATGGTGACCAACTGGTGTCCTCTGTGGGTGTGACTTGGGAGGCACTTAAGGTGGTTCTTATGCGTTGGAACAAACAGTATGCCTCATTCATCAAAAAATACAAAGCACGAGAAATCGTGGAGTTGGAAGGGAATATTAAAAGTGCCAAGGCAGAGCTGAAGCGCCGAATGTCATCTGATGGCCTCTGAGAATTGACACGAATGAATTACAGTGCATTAGGAAAGTATTCACAGCGCTTCACTTTTTCCACATATTATGTTACAGCCTTATTCCAAAATGGATTAAATTAATTATTTTCCTCAAAATTCTACAAACAATACCCCATAATGACAACGTGAAAGAAGTTTGTTTGAAATCTTTGCAAATTTATTAAAAATAAAAACCGGAAAAAAAATCACATGTACATAAGTATTCACAGCCTTTGCTCAATACTTTGTTGAAGCACCTTTGGCATCAATTATAGCCTCAAGTCTTTTTGTGTATGATGCTACAAGCTTGGCACACCTATTTTTGGGCAGTTTCTCCCATTCTTCTTTGCGCGACTTCTCAAGCTCCATCAGGTTGGATGGGCGAGTGTTGGTGCACAGCCATTTTCAGATCTCTCCAGAGATGTTCAAGTCTGGTCTCTGGCAGGGCCACTGAAGGACATTCAGAGTTGTCCTGTAGCCACTCCTTTGTTATCTAGGCTGTGTGCTTAGGATTGTTGTCCTGTTGGAAAATGAACCTTCACCCCAGTCTGAGGTCCAGAGCGCTCTGGAGCAGGTTTTCATCAAGGATGTCTCTGTACATTGCTGCATTCATCTTTCCCTCTATCCTGACTAGTCTCCCAGTTCCTGCCGCTGAAAAACATCCCTACAGCATTATGCTGCCACCACCATGTTTCACTGTAGGGATGGTATTGGCCAGGTGATGAGCAGTGCCTGGTTTCCTCCAGACATGACGTTTGCCATTCAGGCCAAAGAGTTTAATATTTGTTTCATCAGACCAGAGAATTTTGTCCTTCAGGTGCCTTTTTGGCAAACTCCAGGTGGGCTGTCATGTGCCTTTTACTGAGGAGTGGCTTCCATCTGGCCATTCTACCATACAGACCAATCACAACAGCCTGGGACATCTAACTAATCAGAACAGAGTAGGCTCATATAGATGAATCATATAGAACAGATCATTATTCATCGTATCAAATTAAGTGTTTTTTTTAACTTAGATGCATGTAAATCTATTTGGTTGACTTTTGTCAATCAGCCTATGTAACTTATTAAAATGTAATCTAGGATGCTTACCATTCCAAAAGAAGGACTTTGCTATCAAATTGCTTGAAATTAGAGAGTGGAACATCTACAGGGAGAGATGGTAACAGGTAGTTACATTTTGGAATATAATTCATTTAATTCATAGCATTAACCTTCCAAATCATAGATAAAAGTAATGTAGCCTACTTGCCCACATCGTTCAAAACCTTTTTATTAAAGGGTCAAAATTAACTAACTAAATCACACAAATTTGCTGGGAATAAATTTTCTTAATACTTAATGTCCTGTTTGGGCCACTGGAAGGTAAGCTGTTACTGGGCGGTACGCTCTGAGCCAAAGCTTCGGATTTGGACCAATTGACTCTGTATCCTGAGAACGTAGAAAAGGAATGAATAATAATATGGAGGCAAGGCGTAGATCTAATGGGGTCAGAGATGAATAATAAAATATCATCCGCGTAAAGCAAAAGCTTATGGACCCACCTCCTGCCACCACCCCATGAAAATCATCTTCCTTTCTGGTCACGGCTGCTAATTGATCCAGGGCAAGACAGAACAATAATGGGGAAAGAAGGCAACCCTGCTGGGTGCCCCATCCAGAGTAAAATAATCTGAAATTAATCCATTTGTTTGTATCGCCGTTAATGGGTGTCTATAAAGTAAGCTAATAAAAGTATTCCCGAACCAGTGTATTTCCAAAATCTTAAAAAGATTATCCTATTCTACCTTATCAAACGCCTTTTCGGTGTCGTGAGATGGCAGCGACTGGAGTCTGATCATTTGCCACTGACCACATAATATTGATGAAACGCCTAATGTTACCAGAAGAGCTGCGGCCCTGAATAAACCCCACCTGATCTATGTGTATAAGAGATGTCATAACTTAATGGTTTAGCCAGAATTTTTGACAATATTTTGATGTCTAGCTGGATCAGAGAAATTGGACGGTAACTCACTTGGATCTTTGTCCTTTTTAAGAATCAGATTGATCCGGGCATGTGTCATGGTTGGCAGAAGCTTTCCATTCTTAAATGATTCTGTATAAACTTCTAACAAAAGTGGAGCCAGTTCTGTATCATAAGTTCCAAACAATTCAGTGGCAAAGCTGGCCTTTGGAGCCTTGTTTGTAGGCAAGGCCTTAATTACCTCGCCAAGCTCCAAGTTTATCTCAGGATCAAGAGAATATTTTGCTCAATCGTCAGTTTAGGAAGTTCTTATGGTTCCACAAAGTTTCTAATATCTTCTTCAGTAGACGAAGATGTGGAGCTATAGAGATCAAGATATTCTTCTTTAAAAGCATGAATAATGTAAATGGCTGAGGTAAATATTTCCCCACCATAAGATGGTAGGAAAAAGATTCTCCCTGTTTTATGTCTAGCCAAAAGCTTCCCTGTTTTGGTCCTCGACTCAAAATATGTCTTGCCCTTAATAGCCAAAACTCCACCTTCCACAACAAAATAGTAGTATATCTATTTCAATCGGGTCAATTCTCTGAAGCCATCAGACGACATTCGGCGCTTCAGCTCCGCCTCTGCACTTTTAAGATTCCCTTCCAACTCCACGAGTTCTCGTGCTTTGTATTTTTTTGATGAATCCAACCCCTTTGAACCGCCTTAAGTGCCTCCCAAGTCACGCCCACACAAGATACTGAGGACCAGTTGGTCTTCATATAGACATTGATTTCAGCATGTGTTTGAGTTCAGGATTGTGCAAAAGGTATACATTAAAGCGGCAACTATATGATTTATTTTTCTCCGTATGTTGTGACACCTCTAAACAAACCCCAGGGCGTGATCTGAGACTAATCTTTTCAATTGAACAATCAACAACAGATGAAATAAGGGACTTGTAATCTTTTCAAGAATAAACCTTAAGGACTGATGGAGAAATTTTTTTTATAGTCCCTGCCAGATGTGTTCAAAAGTCTCCTAATATCTGTAAGATCAAGATTTTTACACATCCTGTGAGGTGTCACTGTAGCTCTAGGGGGCTTGCACACTTTTGCTTCACTATGATCAAGGACTATCAATCGATTAAAGTCTCCTCCCAATATTGTATCATTAGGGGTGCCAGCAACTTGCAATATCCCTTCAAGGTCTATAAAAAAAGCTCATGAGTGTAATGACTCCCCTGCTCTTATTTGAGCCAGCATTAAAGAAAACATGTCCACCCCATATCTTCCCAAATGTTTCAGCTTCTTGCAGGGAAAGCTGCGTTTCTTTTAGAAACGCTATCATATTTCTTATGTTTAATAAAATAACTTTTTTTTTTTTATTTTATTTTATGGGGTGCCTCAACCCTTTCACATTCCACGTGGGGAGAGACAATCCACTCATATTAACATTTGACATTTTGACGCATGAGAAAAAATAGATTTAGTCAAAAACTAAATTATAAAGACCACATTCCAACAGAAAAATGTGCGCATTAACCCTGCACACGACAATGCCAACTGGCGTCTATCCCTCTAAACTCAAACAGTCCATGTACGCCTCGAGCCCTCGCAACACTTTTGCCATCGGAATGCTCAATTCCAGTGTTTCTATAAAGATTTTGGGAGACAGAATTACACAACAAACAATATAATCTATAAAACAAACTCCAGCCAATAGGAGGCATAAGCAAAAAGAACATGCGGTTTCATCCACAACACTGTCCTGAGGAAGTGTTATTCCAGAAGACAAACTCCAGCCGCTAGGCAGAAAAAGAAACGCAAGAAGCGCTCCGTTCCTCAAACAGTCAAATGAAGGTTCAGAGAGTCAGGCTCACTCTGCTGCAACGTGAATACCAAAAAATAACTTGCTGCATTGTTTTTATGAAGGACCGTTCTTGCTGTGGGCATGTGAATATTTTACTGCCATTCTTAGTATCTATTCTCAATTTGGGTGGGAACATCAGTGACCTTCTCACAAGCGACCTTCTGTTGATGTAAGAGTTACTTGCATTCCTTGAATCGATCAAGTTTTTCTTTTGTTGATGTCTGGGAAAAAGAAAATGCTGTGGTTTTTCCAAGAAAGCCTTCCTTTACTCCTTGCATAACACAAGATCTCTATTGGATGATCTCAGAAATTTGGCCAGAATTGATCGTGGCCTGTCTCCCTCAGTGGATTGCTGACCAGGAACCCTGTGAGCTCACTCGATTTCCAGCTTATGTCCTGTTATTTTGAGCAGATGCTGAAAGAGCCCATCCAGGATTTCCACCATATTCTGACCCTTCTCTCCCTCAGGAATTCCAACAATATTGACGTTGTTCCGCCAACTACGCTTCTCCCAGACGAGCTCCAAATCCGCCTTGGTTACTAACGGATTAGCAGCTAAATTCTCTCTCCGATGACTCCAGATAATCGATCCATTTCGAAAACCACCTCCGTGAATTTCGTCTCCATGGCAGTGATCTATCTAATTTTACAGCAAGGTCCTCCAAGTCAGCAACGACCTTCATCAGCATTACCGACATTTTTTGCAGAATTTCCTGCACTTCTCCGGCCAAATCTGCTCCCTTGTCCGCGGCCTTGTCAGGGGTGTCAGCTTGGAAGTGTCTTTTCATGTGTCTAGAGCCTTAGGATTTTGAATTCTTTGACATTGTCTTCCTAGAAAAGTTATGGAACAGGGTGTATCGAAATTTTGTAACACAAAATTGTAGTGATGTCAACAACCCGTTTCTAATTTCAAAGGGATGAATTTTCTCGATCATTTGCTGTTGTATTTCTTCCTTCAACAGCAGTATATTGTGTTTGTGTGTTTACAGACTGGCACAGTGGAAAGTTCGATCATGAATTTAAAGATGATCATGATGAAGTGTCCAGTGTGAAGAGTGAGGGTGCGCCCTACAGAGGCGCTGTTAGAGGCCGTGGCCGTGGGAGAGGAAGAGGACGAGGACGTGGAAGAGGAGCTAACAGAGGTACAATAATATTCGTTAAAATATAATATTCATCTTTAATAACATTTTAGTTCTGCTATATTGCTGAAGCCAGCTGCCTTTTGACAGTTCATTTGCTCAGTGTGTTTCATATTTTTGTTTGTTTCATCTTTTCATGTATTAGAGTGATTCTTTAAATATGTGTGTCAACTTTTGTTACAAAGTATAGTGAGCTGCCAACATAGACCGTAGTTTAAGACCACTTACAGTTGAAGTCAGAAGTTTGCATACACTTAGATTGAAGCCATTAAAACACATTTTTTAACCACTCCGCAGATTTAATATTAGCAAACTATAGTTTTGGCAACTCGTTTAGGACATCTACTATGTGCAATCCATATGTAAACAATTGTTGGATAAATTACTTGTCAACAAGTAATTTTTCCAACAATTGTTTACATATGGATTGTTTCACTTTTAATTGACTATCACAGTTCCAGTGGTCAGAAGTTTACATGCACTAAGTTAACTGTGCCTTTAAGTAGTTTGGAAAATTATGTCAAGCCTTTAGACAATTCGCTTCTGATAGGAGGTGTACTTAATTGGAGGTGCTCCTGTGGATCTATTTTAAGGCCTACCTTCAAACTCCGTGCCTCTTTACTTGATATCATGGGAAAATCTAAAGAAATCAGCCAAGACCTCAGGAAAAAAAAAATGTGGAACTCCACAAGTCTGTTTCATCCTTGGGAGCAATTTCCAAATGCCTGAAAATACCACATTCATCTTTACAAACAGTAGTAAGCAAGTGTAAACACCATGGGACCACGCAGCCATCATACCACTCAGGAAGGAGACACATTCTATCTCCTAGAGATGAACGTAGTTTGGTGCGAAAAGTGCAAATCAATCCCAGAACAACAGCAAAGGACCTTGTGATTCTGGAGGAAACGGGTAGACAAGTTGATATATTTAAACAAGTCCTATATAGGCATAACATGAAAGGCTGCCCAGCAAGGAAGTAACCACTGCTCCAAAACCACCATAAAAAAGCCAGACTACAGTTTGCAAGTGCACATAGGGACAAAGATCTTACTTTTTGGAGAAATGTCCTCTGGTCTGATGAAAAGAATTAACTGTTTGGCCATAGTGACCATCGTTATATTTGGAGGAAGAAGGGTGAGGCTTACAAGCCAAAGAACACAATCCCAAACATGAAACATTTGGGTGGCAGCATCATATTGTGAGGGTGCTTTGCTGCAGGAGGGACTGGTGCACTTCACAGAATATATGACATCCTCGGCATGGCATCATGAAGGAAAATTGTGGATATATTGTAGCAACATCTCGAGACGTCAGCTAGGAAGTTAACCTGTCGATACGCAATTGCCCGCACGCAGTATTGACGTCACTCTGCTTACATTTCATATATAATTTACCATATATAAATGTAATTAATGTTAACAAATTATACATCTTTTCAAAGGCCTATGGGTTCAACGTTTGATATCTGATCTCTGTTTCATAATAGCAATGCTCCAGAAACAGCAATTTAGTTATTTGTGCCGGGAGTACAAATGAAAACACCTTTTTTATGAAAACAAATCGCCAGATGAATCCAGTTCGCCACACTTGGGTCAATTGTCCATGACAAGTGTTCATTGAAAAACATCCAATAACACTTTTTGTCCATAAAAAAATCAGAGAAATATTGATATATTCTCCATTGTTTTCATGAGATCTTGCCTGAAAGAATTACCCTTAGTCATCGTTCTTCAACAAACTGAGCAGCATTCATGTTGTAAAACTGTACATGATCTTATATATTAGTCTCGTAAACAAAACGAGCCTGTCTCAAGTCTATTTTTTAAAAATGGAGCATACTTCTATTCATAATAGCCAAGCAGTGCAGTCAGATTTTGTGCTGTCTTGAAAGGCAGAGCCTTAATTTTACTCTGTACGCCGCCTGCGATTTTACAGAAAAAAGCTAGCAGGAACCTCATTTTTTGTTAGATCATTTTCAAATTTGAAAAATAACTTCTTTAGACTTGTGCTTTGAGAACATTGTATTTCTGGGTTGTCTTGGTACTTTTATTATTTTTTTTTAGATTATAAAAACAAAATATTTCCATTACTATAAACTTCAGCTTCTCTAACTTTAAAAAATATCAACATGTAACTTGGAAAATTAAGCCCAAAGGGTCTTCTTTCAAAAGATACTACAGCTACAACCAAAGGGTCCAGTAAATACAACCATTTAAGTTCAGATATGTTATTTTCATGGTTTGTGCCCAATAAGGTGGTGCGTATCAACAGGTTAAAGCTTGGTTGCAAATGGGCCTTCCAAATGTACAGTGACTCAAGCTTACCTCCAAAGTTGTGGCAAAATGGCTCAAGGTATTTGAGTGGCCATCACAAAACCTGACGTCAATCCGATGTGTGGGCAGAACTGCAAGGAGGCCTACAACCTGATTCTGTTACACCAGTTCTGGAATTGGCCAAAATTCCAGCAATTTTTTGTGAGATTATGGAAGACTACCCAAAACATTTGACCCAAATTAAACAATTTAAAGGCAATGCTACCAAATACTAACAATTTGTATGTCAATTTCACTCTCATAGGTCACAGAGCGTTTTATCCTCCCTCACAATCCACTCTGTCGAGCAGAATGGGGACTTATTAATACATCATTTGGGGTTCAGCCATATGCAACATGCCAACAAGGCAACAATTAAATGAATGTCTGAATTAAACATTCTAGACGCTTTTGTCCGTACCGAGTGCAAATGCGAGAATGTGGTGTAACTTCTCAGAATAGTTTGATAGGCTTTGCAATGGCGAAATAGGGGCAAGAACTTCCTGTTCAACCAGGGAGGGGCTCTCAGGTGGAAGCGACCAATGAGCCAAATGTCTGAGATGAATGCATAATAATAAAACAAAATCTTGGGTAAGCCTAGCCCACCTTTGTCAATCGGCTTATGTAACTCATTGAAATGTAATATGGGTCACTTACCATTCCAAATGAATGACTTCACTAATGACTATCAAATTGCTTTAAATAAGAGAGGGGGACATCTACATGGAACGATTTGTAGCAGGTAGTTGAATTTTGGAATACAGTTCTTTTTAATAACATTAACCTTCCCAATCATAGATGTAATGAAGCCCACCTGCCCACATCAACTCGAATACCGTTTTATTAAGGGGTCAAAATTAACTTGACTAAATCAGACAAATTTGCTGGGAATAAAATGCCTTAATATTTCTTCCCTGCTCGGGCTACTGGAAGATGCCCGGCTGAAAAGATGTTGCTGTGCAGTATGCTGTCAGAGCCAAAGCTTTGGATTTAGACCAATTGACTCCTGTATCCTGTGAATTTGGAAAAGGAATTAATAATTCTGTGGAGGTAAGGCATAGATCTAGTGGGGTCTGAGACGAATAATGAAATATGATCTGTGTACTGACCACATGATATTGATGGAACGCCTTATGTTATTAGAAAAGCCGCGACCCTGAATAAACCCCACCTGATCTATATGTATAATGGGGCTTTTCCACTGCACAGTACAACTCGTCTCAGCTTGCTTTTTTTAGGGTTTTCCACTGTGGATAGTACCTGGTACCTTTTTTGGTACTTTTTTTTAGCACCACCTCGGTCGAGTTTCCAAGCGAGCCGATACTAAATGTGACGTCAAAATCATGGAGATCACTGATTGGTCAGGGAGAATCATCACTACCAGCGTCATTGGATTTCCGATACGTGACATGAACTCACTAGTTTTAAAGTTTGTAACGGCGATAGCAGTATAATTTCTTCACGCGACTTTCGAATTCTGAAAAATGAAATGGCTGTGTGCAAAACCACGCCGTGGTCAATAAACGAGTTGCAGATGGTCCACTTGTTAGCAATGAGCAAAACGATAAAGTCTCTCAGGAAGTGTCTCAGCCGATTGCCACGCACGGCTACCACCGGACCTACCAACAGTGTAGGGAAAAGTTAAACTTAAAACTTAAATCGCAACAGAACCAAGAAGGAAAAGTGGAAGTGGTTCGACCAAATGGACGCTATCTAAACCGGCAAGCAATGGGAAGGAGAGTGTCCTTGACACAGCCAAGATGGAGGATGGTACGTTTGTTACGTTAACTCTATACTCTGCTTGAAAGCTTCACTTTAAGTTGACCAGCTACTGGAAGCTTGCTTCTAAAACATCCAAAAAAATCACCATGCAACAACTGGCAGCACAATGAGCTAGTAGCTAACAGCTTGTGGTTGTGTTATTGTTTTGGTCAGTTTGTGTTGTGTTTAAGATGTCACAGCCGTTGATGTAGCGCAACAATAAAGATCAGCCTATAATCCCACCCACCTTGATGCGGTAGTAAACTGCAGTGCAAATCCAAGCTCAGAAAAGTAAAGCGAGTAGAGTTGAGTCGAACCGTAACGTGCAGTGGAAAAGTGCCATATGAGAGGTCATAACTTAATCGGTTAGCCAGAATTGTTTAATTTTACATCTAGCAGGATCAGGAAAATAAGACGGTAACTCTTATACTCGCTTGGATCTTTGTCGTTTTTAAGAATCGGACTGATCCGGGCTTGTCACGGTTGGCGGAAACTTTCCATTCTTTAATGATTCAGTTTAAAATTCTATCAAACGTGGAGCCAGTTCTGTAGCACAAGATCTAAACAATTCAGTAGTAAAGCCATCTGGCCCCAGGCAAGGCCTTATTTACCTCGCCAATCTCCTCCAAGATTATCTCAAAATCAAGAGAGTTTTTTTGCTCAGTCACCAGTTTAGGGAGTTCTACTGGTTCCACAAAGTTTCTAATATCTTCATCAGTAGACGAAGATGTGGAACTATAGAGATTTAAGATATAATTCTTTAAAAGCATTATTAATATCAATGGCTGAGGTAAATATTTTACCACCAGCAGATCACTGAGGGAATGGTAGAATAAGACCTTTGCTTTATATATCTAGCCAAATGCTTCCATGCGTCTTGCCCTGAAACTCCACCTTCCGTGACAAAATAGTATTATATCTTTATTTCAGTCGGGTCAATTCACCGAGGCCATCAGACGACATTCACAAGCTCACAGGGTTCCGGCTCGGCGATACTGAGGGAGACGGGCCCCGATCAATTCTGCCCAAATTTCTGAGATCATCCTATAAATACCTTGTGTTACACGAGGCAAGGAGTAAAGGAAGGATTTCTTGGAAGTACAACAGCATTTTCTTTTTCCCAGATTTTGCGAATTAAATGAGAGAAACGTGATTGATTTCAAGGAATTGCAAGAATCTCTTCAAGTTCACTTTTGCTCTGATGTTCCCGGCCAAATTGAGAATAGATGCTAAGGATGGCTGTAAAATATTTACATGTGCCCAGCAAGCGATGTACTTTTGCACACGTTTTTGCACATGCACTTTATATAGGTATTATATAGGTATTTTTATTTAGTCTGTGTAGTCTCATGTGGTTCTGTGTCCTATGTTGTTTTATGTAGCGCCATGGTCCTGGAGGAATGTTGTCTCGCTTCACTGTGTACTGTACTAACTGTATATGGTTGAAACAACAATAAAACCATTTGACTTGACTTCATTAAGTCAATTGGCTAAGTTATTTTGTGGTACCCTCAGCAGATCGCTGAGCCGGAAACCTGTGAGCTCGCTCGATTTCCAGCTTATGGACTGTTATGTCGAGCAGACTCTGGAATTCCAACAATTCTGATGTTATTCTGCCGGTTACGATTCTCCATATCATCCAGCTTCTCCCAGACGAGTTCCAAATCCACCTTGGTTGCTAGCATTTTAGCAGCTAATTCCCTCTCCAATGACTCAGTTTCTCGACATTCCCCACTCTTGTAACCACCTCAGTGAATTTTTTTTCTCCATGGCAGAAGTCAATCGAGGTATTACAGCAAGATCCTCCAAGTCAGCAACGACCTTCATCAGCATTGCCGACATGTTCAAAAAGTCTCACTGAATTTCCTTCTCCAGCGTGCTGCTCAGGGGCATCAGCTTGACCACATAAGTGTCTTTTAATGTCTCCAGGGCCCGAGGATTTTGAATTCTTTGACATATTGTCTTCCTAGAACTGTTAAGAATCGGGGTGTATCGAATCTCACCGGTTTATGACATAAAAAGTATTAAAACGAGCAAATTTCGCCATTCAAATGTCCGAACCTCGCATAGCGTCACGTGACTCCTGACATTTCAAATTCTTAAAATAAAATAGTGATCCTAACTGACCTAAGACATGGAATAGTTTTTTTTTTTTTAAAGGAATTGTGAAAAAACGAGTTTAAATGTGTTTAGCTCAAAGTATATGAAAACTTCTGACTTCAACTGCACTGTTCCAAACTGTAGCACTAGTGATGCTTCATTCTTTTAAACAAATCTTTTAAGTTAACAAATCGTTCTCATTCACTTCCACACACTGACTTGTATGTCTCATTCACTGATGTGTCTCCCTTTTGAAGACAGTGAGCTGAGCTCTAATTTGAAGCACAAGACTGCTATGGTGGCTTTTCAAGCCTGCAAGGATTGACTAAAACGTGAGCCAGTAGCATTCAAGTTCAGGTTGTGAAGGATCATATCATTGGTTTGACCCACTGACTGAAGACGCTTCACTGAATCTGTCAGTCATTCTGAACGAGAGGAGGAGCTGTTGTTCGTTCAGTTTTTTTGTGGAGCATAATTACAAAGTTGTGCTCCGCAGTTAAGAATATCCGTAAAGCCGCGGGTCCAGACGGCATTCCGGGCCGCGTCATCAGAGCGTGCGCGAACGTTTTTACGGACATTTTCAACCTGTCCCTCTCCCTGTTTGTAGTCCCCACGTGCTTCAAAACATCAACCATTGTACCTGTACTGAAGCAAGCCAAAATCACTTGCTTAAATGACTGGTGTCCTGTGGCTCTGACCCCCATCATCAGCAAATGCTTTGAGAGGTTGATCAGAGATTACATCTGCTCTGTTCTGCCCACCTCTTTGGACCTATTACAGTTTGCCTACCGCAACAACCACTCCACTGACGATGCCATTGCATCTACAATACACACTGCTCTCTCCCATCTGGAGAAAAGGAACACATGTGAGAATGCTGTTTGTAGACTACAGCTCAGCATTTAACACTATAGTGCCCTCCAAGCTTGATGAGAAACTCCGGGCTCTGGGCTTAAACAGCTCGCTGTGCAGCTGGATCCTGGATTTCCTGTCAGGCAGACGTCAGGTGGTTGGAATGGGCAGCAACATCTCATCACTGACCCTCAACACTGGAGCCCCACAGGGCTGTGTTCTCAGCCCACTCCTGTATTCCCTTTACACACATGACTGTGTGGCGACACACAGCTCCAGTGCCATCATTAAGTTTGCTGACGATACGACGGTGGTAGGTCTGATCACTGACAATAATGAAACAGCCTACAGAGAGGAGGTGCACACTCTGACGCGCTGGTGTCAGGAGCACAACCTCTCCCTCAACGTCAGTAAAACCAAGGAGCTTGTAGGAAGAAAGACAGAGAACACAGCCCCATCACCATTAATGGAGCACCGATGGAGAGAGTCAGCAGCTTCAAATTCCTCGGTGTCCACATTACTGAGGAACTCACATGGTCCGTCCACACTGAGGCCGTTGTGAAGAAGGCTCACCAGCGCCTCTTCTTCCTGAGACGGCTGAGGAAGTTTGGAATGAACCACCACATCCTCACACGGTTCTACACCAGCACTGTTGAGAGCATCCTGACTGGCTGCATCACCGCCTGGTACGGCAATAGCACCGCCCACAACCGCAAAGAACTGCAAAGTGTGGTGCGAACTGCCAGAAACATCATCGGAGGTGAGTTTCTCCTTCCAGGATATATATAACAGGCGGTGTGTGAAAAAAGCTCGGAGGATCATCAGAGACTCCAGCCTCCCGAGTCATGGGCTGCTCTCACTGCTTCCATCAGGCAGGCGCTATCGCAGCATCAGGACCCGCACCAGTGGACTACATGACAGCTTCTTCCCCCAAGCAATAAGACTTCTGAACACATGATCTCTCACGATCAACAATCAGCACTGCACTTTTATTAATCTTCATTCTATCAAATATATTCTCCCCAATTCAATTAGTGTATATATATTTTTATATACCCTTATCTAGTGTATGTGTATTGTATATTGTGTGTATTGTTTACTATACATTGTATATCAGTACTATGTTGTGTAATTGTGTACATTTGTTATGTAAATTGTTGTGTAAATGTTTATTGTAAATTGGTTTATGTCTCGTCACTGTCATTACTGCTATGTTGCTCGGAACTGCACACAAGACTTTCACCTACTGTTGCACTCGTGTACACAGTAGTGTGACAAAGTGATTTGATTTTGATTAGATTTGTTGATTTTAATGCTCGGAGTATCACATCATAAATTCAATTGAAATCAACTAAATCAAGTTAAATCTGATATATGCTTCACATGAGGTGCAAGAGTTGATGCCTGTTAAGTGCATTTCAAATCCGATACTTAAGTTGGGACAGCAGACAGCAGGGTGGCTCACAGAGCATGAGTGATGTCATTGTAATAAAAGGACTAAACACAGTGTGTCCACTTTAGGACTGTATACTACCAGACAGCAGAGGAGGAAAGAATAAACATTGTAGAAAAGATTTGTAACTTTGCAGTGCCCAATTTTATCAGACATTTTAATTTTTCCAATTCAAATCTTTACAATAACACAGTACATGTACATACAATTTTAGAGATGTGCAATAAGATCTTAAAATGTAAGAATCCCATTGTCTTTGCCTTCAGACTGGCTTTGAAATTGGATCTTATTGGTTCACTTCAGTAAGAGCCACCATTCACCCTCTTTGTTTTTCTGCTCATGGAGCCAATACTGATTGAGAAGTGCCTGCATTTGGTTGGTGGCAGGTGTTCATTTCTTTCTCTGGTCACAAGTAGGATAAAAGAGCATATTTGAGAGCTGCTCTTTTGTATCCACAACTACAGTACTCAAGTTCTGTTCTCATCAGGTCAATATGAATACTACCACGGCTATAAAGGCTTTGATGGGAAGGATGGTGCATACGGGCAGAAGTTCAACAGCACAGTGACGTATTACTATGACAACATGAGCAGCACTGACCTGTATAATACAGTGGACCAGGAACTGTTGAAGGACTATGTCAAGAGACAAATGTGAGTCAATCACTAGTAATCATGTTTTTTTTTACACTGTTACAATTTTTGATGTGCATATGAAAGCACACACACACACACACACCAGGGCTCCAGACTGCAACTACAATTGTTGCAAATGAGACAAAAATGTGCCTCCTAATTAAAAATCTAGTCACCGTTGGCAACAGAGGCTAACTTTATTTGAATCACTATGCACTTATATCAGGATTCATCTGTTGAAGGTTTTTTGTTAATTAATGAATGTGTGTAGTGCGTGCCAGTGTGTCCTGTGCTGTTATTCAGCATATATATGTTGCGTAGTGCCCACTGCACACAACAACAAACACTGAAGTCCACACTGATTCTTCAGACATTAGACAACACATGACCCTACATCACTTCCAACCATTTGTTTTTAAAGTAGAAACATTTCCCCTTTGAAAATAATTGGAGATGATCATTAGCATGTCTGTAACCCAAATGTACCATTTCATTTGATTTTATCTTTATTAAAATTGTCATTATATTAGCACTCACACAGAAGTATTCCTATTGAGGAAGAGGTAAGTTCTAAAAATGTGCATCTTTTATGTTTTTAAAGTGGTGTCCCTTTTAAAAACAAATAAAAAATTTAAGTCAGTCTTCCCATATTTCACCAGCTGTGAGGTCAATAGTGTCACAGTCTCTGGCATTTAATGTGTCTCTAAAGTCACTCTAAGCCTGTAAGGCACCTTGTCATTATGACTTGAGATTATTATTTTATTTCTGCAGTGTACATGACTTCATGTTTTTTTGTTCGTTTCTGCAGCGAGTATTACTTCAGTGTTGATAATCTGGAGCGAGATTTCTTCTTGCGTAGAAAGATGGATCAAGAGGGTTTCTTACCCATTGCTCTGATCGGCAGCTTTCACCGCGTGCAGGCTCTGACGACAAACATCAACCTCATTCTGGAGGTTTGTTCTAATAGTTGGCCGATAGCTTGTTGGAAGAAAGCCGATAAATTAGTTAGTTATCACCCACATTTTTTAAATATATTGAATGTTAAACCTTTTCTCAATCTATCCTTACTAAATTACTTTGGGTGTTTCATAGCCTGTATATTTACCAGAAGCATCTATCGCAGCTGATTAATTGGCAAAAACTTAAAATCGGTCTTCTTTTTTTTATTCTAATTTTTTTTTTTACTGTATAAGAGATGCACTGGCATTTATCAGCCCTGACATTTTGCTGTATTTTCAGGCGCTTAAGGACAGTAATGAAGTGGAGATTACGGATATGAAAATTCGCTGCAAGGAGAATCCTGAAAAATGGCCACTGCCTGGGTTGTCTCTACAGGATCAATCTCAGACTGATTTTTCTCAGTTCATCAACTGCCCAGAGTTTGTGCCCAGGACTGTTGTGGACGATCAGACAGGTGACTGCAGACTTAATCCTCCACTAAAGCATACTTTCTATATGTTGGCCTAATAACGGAAGGACTGATACTGTGCAGGTTCTCCAAGAGCATCCACGCCTGTACAGCCAAAGCCAGAAGACGTTAGTAATCTGAAGAGTATGCCGAAGGGTTTATCAGCCAGTCTGCCTGATCTGGACTCTGAGTCGTGGATTGAAGTGAAGAAGAGGCCCAGACCCTCACCAGCTCGACCCAAGGTACAGAGAAGCTCTCTCATCCAAATCCAAGTGGCAGTTTGTCACTCGCACCTTCATTTGCATCACACCTTTTTCCCAGTACTTTTGTGGTAATTTGTTATAATATATTGTTAAATATATTGTTTTTTTCTACAATATTACAGGGTTCACACAAAGTCCTTAATGTGTTTGAATTTAGCTTTAATTACTGGAATACCTGAGGGGGCCTGGGTAGCTCTTAACTCAAGTAAAGACGCTGAGTACCACACCTGGAATCGCAAGTTCGAATCCAGGGAGTGCTGAGTGACCCCAGTCAGGCCTCCTAAGCAACCAACTGGCCTGGTTGCTACGGTGGGTAGAGTCACGTTGGGTTAACCTCCTCGTGGTCGCTATAATGTGGTTCTTGCTCTCGGTGGAGTGCGTGGTGAGTTGTGCGTCGATGCTACGGAGAATAGCGTGAGCCTCCACATGCACTAGGTCTCTGTGGTAATGCGCTCATCAGTCCATGTGAAAAGACGCACGGATTTATGTCTCAGATTTTCCTCCGCCACCCAGAGCCACTAAGCCACAATGAGGACTTGGAGCGTATTGGGAATTGTGCATGCCAAATTGAGGAGAAAATAAAGTACTGGAAAACCGTCTTGTTTTTATGAAAAGTGCTTGAGATTAAAATGGATTGTTTCCTCCGTGTAATGTGTCCCAAAGACGAGACGGCTCCACTTTCATTGAATAATGTGTCTTAATATCCTTTCTGTTCTTTACAGTCAGATAAAGTAGAAAGAAATATGAAATTTAATCTCACACAGCATGGATGCGCTAAAGAAACCAAGAGATTTTCGCTGAGCCGCTCATTGAACTCTTAAATTGACATTAACCTTTTTAGTGTTTCTTATACAAATGAAAATAAACTCAATGTTTTTACTTGTAAATTGTACACATTATTTCATACAGTGATCGCTCATCATTATTATACAGTGTATACAAATTCATTATATAATATGAATTAATTATTAATTTAATAATTTTTTTATTTTTACAAAGTAAAATTTTTCATTAAAATAATGATGACAAATTATTAAAATATAAATATACATATATTGTTCAGTTCTATTGCTTCTGATCAGCCTGAGTGTAGCCCACTATAGTTGAAAGCTTATTTGTTTGTGATATTTTCTTACAGAGAAAGGTATATGAGCAACTCTTATTATTTAAACTTTGAGAATTTTGTATTAAAGAAATTGATTTTGAATAGAAATTGGTTATTTTGTTAAAAACAAATCTGAATATATTCTGAAATATTGACGTTTAAGTGTCAATTAAGAATTGAGACATTTAAAAATGGATTATTTTGAATTGTGAACCTCACATCCTATATCAAAATGAATCGTGAGAACCATATCATCCTATCACTAATGTTTGTTTACATGCATAATTTGTAGTATTTACAATTATTTATATTGATTTGTAGAACACATGCTAAAACTGTCGACACGTGCTAATTTAAATTATTTAAAAATTTAGTTTTTTGAAAAACCATGCACATATGTTATTTTCTCAAAAATACAAACATGTACACACGTTGCTCACATATTATTGTAGCCCAGTTTGTGTTGAATACAGTGTTATCAGACTTTAGCCATTAATATGTTTTTTAAGCAACTGAAAAAAGCACAAATGTCAAGACATGTCAAAACATCTCCAGGGCCCAAAGTAATTGAAAATAAGGCAATATAACACATACTCAACATTTGTCTACAAGACATTTGAGAACTGGATCTTGTAGCCTAGAGTTTGTGCTACAAAATGATGTGAAAACTATCCTGATCACTCATTCATACAAAACAATATAGTAATTGAACTTTTGTAAGACACTTTGTGTTAGAAAGGTCATATGCAAGGAGGGGTGAACTATCATGAATATGGATTCACAACTGAGACAAAGACCCCTCCCCTAGGCCTATCACTGAGGAATGCAACAAAGACTTAATGATCAAAATCAAGTTTTAAGTTAAAAGTAGTAATGTGACATTTTCTTTACATAAATACTTTATATATTACTGCAGTCTTCAGTGTCACATGATCATTCAGAAATCATATATAAAATATTTAAAGTGCATTTTACTAATTTAACCTGAACACATATTTGCAAGCACAAGCTTTGTTGTGATAATATATCATATTTATATCATACAGCATACAATTTAAATGCCTGCTTTAGCCGAAACAGCATTTAAATGTAACTAAATATTTCCTATTAGGACATATTTCAATAGGCAGAATCCTGACTGGCAAGTCTGGATACAGTCCCACTAGTAAAATATGTACATGTTTATATAAAATAGCATGTCAACTAATGAAAACTAAATGACTTACTCGTCCAAAATTGTATCCTTGGCTGGATCGTCTCTCTTCCAAATACAAATGTTCATCGGAGTCCTGCTCTTCTGAGGAAAATTTTAACTCTTCATCACTATCCAGGAGTTTCCTCGCCTGTGTATCTTGCGGTCTTTCATACGTGCAGAAAAGTGAATTAACTTGTTGTTTTTAAGCCACAGTCTGGGGTGTTTACCATTTGCCTTGATCGCTTCAGCACATTAGGATATGAATAGCGCCCTCTGCCCGTGAGTGCGATCACATTAGGGATAATTAGCTGAGCCAGGAGAAACTGTACATCACTTTGTGTCATACAGATTACATTGCTGGAGAATATTTGGTTTAAATTTGAATTGTTTTATTTAAAAGTAGACATTTTAAGCTTTCTTTAGACATGTGTTTCATGTTTGTGTGATAAGTATTGGCAGAGTTTCAGTTCAATTTTTATAATGTGTTTCAGATATATGCTCGCGAACACTGAGACTGCTTATAGCTCACCCTTTTTATTTTTTTTATTGTACAAAGCACAATGTTTTGTTGTTAATGTGAGTGTACACAAATAAAAGTAGACCCTTTATAGTCTCTAATGATGTCTTACACTTATCTATATAGGCCTACCCTAAAATGATGGAGTCATTTTATGTTGTTTCTGCTGTAATGACCAATGACAGGCCGCGCCGGCGCGTCCATCTTCCCCAGAGGGTTACAAATGGCGGCAGTGCTGTACTGTTTTGATTGAACTAGTGCACGTAACGAGACCGCATCAGATTGGAATTAGTTGCTTATATTTTTGTTTGTTGTTGATCAAGAACTGACTATAAACAACAGAAAGGGTGTTAAAGAATTCACGCAATGACATATAGATTGCATGGATCTGTAAACCAAACTTTTAACCTCAACACCCAGTGAAAGGATCTCACTGCTGACCTTCACCACTATATTACACGATCACTGCTAAGTGAAATCTGAACGTTTAGCAGCCAGTAGATAATCATAGATATTTTTTGTCACATAGTGCAAAATTTAGTCACGTATACAAGTGATTTACTCTCATTATAGAGAGTAAAAGATCAATCTTGGGATTTAAGAATCGATATCGAGTAGGGCTGGCCAGTATGGTGATGTGTATATAGTGAGAAAGAATAAAATGTGAACTGTTAGAGATTTTTCAATACTTTCTATATTCCGGTATGTAAATATCTGTGTGCGCGATGCTCCTTGTTACACATTAGACATAGCGAGAGACTAACATGGAGAAAGATGAACACAGAATGCAGGATGACTCCAGATCAAGTCAAACTCGGGAGAAGAAATAGATTTTTTGTATTTAAAGGTGCCGTTTTCTGACGTTCATAGATTAAATTAGTCTTTCTGCTGCACATGCACAGCATTTGCGGGAGAAGAGAGAGTGCCTCAAGGTTCGAATCACTTAGCAAAGTCTTAAAGTCTTAATTCGCCTTTCTGCAAAATAAGGCCTTAAAAAGGTCTTAAATTGGAGCATGGCATTAAGAATCCTTAAGGTCGTGGCATTAAATGTTGTATGAGGGATTTTCTCATTGCGGGATTGTTTTCTCGTTAATTTTTTGGAACAAAAACCTTTAATTATATCGTGAAATAAAATTAATTATGGAATTTTGGTCATATCGCCCACCCCTAATTTTGAGATTGTTCAAATGAAGATCGCAATGCATCAGATAATCAATATTTTTACTAATTTCTAGCTGTCTGTGTGTGAAGCAAGTGTTGCATTGATGTTAATCTGCTGGTTGCAGAAAGCGGAGGAGGCGCACACACCAGTGAAATCCGTTCTAGTGTCAGCTGAAGACCAGGAGGAGCCTGAGGAACTGGACTTCATGTTTGATGAGGAGATGGAGCAGATCGATGGGAGACGCAACACCTTCACCGATTGGTCAGATGAGGATTCGGACTGTGAAATCGATGATCGAGACGTCAACAAGATTCTAATAGTTACTCAAACGCCACCTTACCTGCGCAAACATCCGGGAGGAGATCGCACGGGAAATCACACGTCACGCTCCAAACTAACCAGTGAACTGGTCAAAATCATAAATGATGGACTTTACTACTATGAGCAAGACCTCTGGGATGACACGTATGAGCCTGAATATGCCACAATCAAGGTGAGTTGCTCAATGTCATTGTGATTGTGTTCAAGCAGAACTCTGGCAGGATCGGTGTGTGGATTTGGTGTCAATTAATGTTGATTACTGATGATTCTTGAATAGTTATCTGGTACATTGAGGCATAAGTAGACTTGAGGTTTTTTTTTTTTCATTGAAAAAAATTGACATCTGAATAGAATCACATTTCACTTCAGTGTACATTTTGTCAGAAGTGATGGATTTTCCATTGTTGCCACAGTGGCAGATATTAGTGTTTGCCTATAGTGCTAAACTGTCCATTATTGCCAAAGTTTTGCTGATAAGGTATAGGAGATGCAAACGTCTGACAGCCATTTGCAGAATTCTTTTTTTTTTTTTTTGCAGTGAATGACTAGTTTTTGCTGTAGTAGTTCCAGCAGATGTAGGATGTATTAAAGTGACAATGGACTGATTGGGTGGTCCATTCATTCCTTTATCCAGATGTGGTGGTGTTTTTGAATTTAATTTCAGTGGTTCTTCTGTCAGATTCTAGGTGTGTGTCCTTTCTGGTGTGTGTTTCTGGAAATGGCAACACAAAATGCTTTTGTGTTTGTTGTGCTCTTTGTGTGGTGCTCTTTGTGCTGTTCATATGTGCGTGCAGTAACGGCAGCAGTATTAGCCGTACTGCTAGAAATGCTACACTTGGCTTCAGTCTGACACACAGGTGTGGGGGTCATGGATCCAGTAAGCTCAGAGGTATGATCTTTAAAACATGAACAGATGGGAAAATCTATATTTCACTGTCTATTGGTTGTGGTTTGTTCTTGTGACTCTGACTGCTTCCTTTGTGTCTTACACGATGTTTTATGATAAAATGTATTGATATGCTTAGAGGTGGAAGTGGTCATCTGTGTGTGTATATCGGCTATTGTACAACAGCTTCAAACATGCCTCATCCAATCAGATTTTAGCTCAGGATCATTAGTTTTACTGTTTTAATTTAGACTGAAATGTTACAAGTCAGACTTGTCATTCATTTATCATGTTTTGAATTATGTTTTGGTTTGTGTCCAAAGTAAAAAGACAACAATCAACTGGGATGAAATACCATTCATTCGTTAAGTATTTAATTGACTGGATTATCCAAAAATCAGCATGACTACATGCATGGTTCCCACTCATGCAAAACTTTGAAACATTAGGGACTTGTCCTAATTGCATTTCCCATACCTGGAAAAGTCATTGTGATTTGTTTATCACTTATATTTCAAGTTTAGGCTAATACTTTCAGAAAGTCATTTATACATAATTTACATTAGTTTCATATAATAAATAGTGATACAGTGTCAAGAAGTATGTGAAACCCTTTTCTGTATTAATTGGTCATAAAATGTCACAAGTATAGACAAACACAATGTGCTTAAGTTAACACACAAACAGTTTTAATCTTTCATGTCTTTATTGGTCACATCCCATTAAACATTTCATAGTGCAGTTGAAAAATAAGTGAACCCTAGGATTTTATAACTGGTCAATACTTCCGCAGCAATGACCTCAACAAAGCGTTTCCGGTAGCTGCAGTTTAGACCTGCACGTTCAAAAGGAATTTTGGACTATTCTTCCTTAAAGAGTTGCTTCAGCTCAGCCATATTCTTAGGATGTCTGGTGTGAATGGCTCTCTTTGAGATCATTCAGTAGCATCTCTATTGGGTCTGGGCTCTGACTGGGCCACTTCAAAAGACGGATTTCCTTTTTTCTAAGTAATTTGTTAGTGGATTTACTTTGTAACCCTATGTTTATGGTGCGCCGTGATCGTAACATAAGATTCAGTGGCTCTCGATGTCCAGCCATCGCACATAAGGGCCACTCTTTCTGCTGAGCCAAGAGATGTTTTTACTACTAGCTTCACCTCTTCATACATCCTCTTCACCTCTTCATACAGCTACCTCAGTAATGTGTTTGCGAGTCGGGATCACATAGCGCGGCTCCATGATGTTAACCATATACCTGAAGCCGGTGTTTTCAACGACACTATAGGGGTGCAAATCATGACAAATTAAATGCAACAACGAGCTCGAGCTGAGGTAGATGGAAGTTCATTAGTGGTGTTATCCAGGCTGCTGTAACGTTATATCTGCATGGCGTCTGACAAGGTGCGCTCGCAAATTGGTTTTGTTACCTGAATATTTTACAGCAGCGTGACAAAGCTTGCATATTACATTGATATTATCGAAGTCCATGCTCCCATGTTTGTTTTTAAAACCGAAGTGCACAGGCTTTATATTTTGAAGGGGCCGCTGTAATTTTGTCAGCTGTGTCTGCCATGCTGCTTCCAGCTTTTCACTCTACCGAAAATGTCACCTGGCAATTCTTGGCAGCTGACATCAACAGGAACAGAGCTTGTAGTTCACACAGTGTTTAAAAAAAAAATCGATGTAGAAAATAAATATCGCAATATATTGCCAAATCGATATTTTTTTTTTTAGCACAGCCCTAGTTGTCAGTGTCTAACCCTAATAGTGATGTTCGATTTTTGGGTGAATCATTATTTTTGACAAGTTATTTTTAATGAATTAATCAAACTAGTTCACAAATTAGTCTGAATGATTCATTAACAATCTTTTTTCTGTATTCACAAACAACTGAAATTCAGTGGTCAAAAAATATGGGAATCTTGTAAATAAATATTAAATAAAAATTAAAAAATGTGTTATACCACCTACCCTATTGACTTGTACTGTTGACTTGGTTTTTGCTCTGTCTGAACTACAGCAAGAAGTGGAGAACTTCAAGAAAGTTCATCTGATCAGCCGAGAGGAGTTTGACTGTTTGACCCCTGAACCGCCTGTTGACCCAAACCAGGAAGTTCCTCCTGGACCACCACAACCCCAGCAGAGTGAGTGTTGTGTGTTCTGTTGAGAGACTTCAGAATGTATGTGTTCTTGTTCATATATTCAGAGATGCTGTGTTGTTGTATGACAGGTGTTTGTTTCTCATTCTGTAGTCCCCACAGAAGCCCTCGCTAACAAACTGTTTGGTGCCCCAGAACCCTCCACAATCGCTCGCTCTCTTCCAACTACAGTGCCTGACTCGCCCAACTACCGCAGTGCCCGCACGCCCCGCACGCCTCGTACCCCTCGTCTGAAGGACCCCACACAAACACCTCGTTTCTACCCTGTGGTAAAAGAATGCCGACCACTAGATACCAAAGTAAGTGTATGAACTTACAGCACTGTTACTGTTTTAGACAGAAACTCTACGCAAGTACGCCAACACATTGCCAGTATGCATTGTTAGTGGATTTACTTTGTAACCCTATGTTTATGGTTATTGTCCTGCTGCATCACCCAACTTCTACTGAGTTTACCTGTCAAACAGCCACCCTGAATTTATCCTGTAGGATATCTTGATAAACTGGGGAATTAATTTCTCCCTCGATGATGGCAAGCAGTCCAGTCCACAAAGCACCGAAGCAGCCAAATCATGATGCTCTCTCCACCATATTTCACCGTTGGGATGATGTTTTCATGTTGAAATGTGGTGCCCTTTTTATGCCATATGTAGTGCTGCATGTTCTTTTCAAACAATTCAATAGTTTCATCAGTCCACAAAACATCTCCCTGTTGCGTTGTGTTTAACGTGTTTTATTGAAATTCTGTGTACTTGAGAGGGTGATAATTACCCTCAAATATGTGTGCCATTAAACTGGATGTGAGTTAGCTACATAAAGTTACATTTTCAGAAGGCCAAAAGTTTTTAATAATGTACAGATTTTGTTGTTTCAGAAGGAAATTGCTACTTTAATTCACCAAAGTGACATTCAACTGATCACAAAGTATAGTCAGGATATTACTGATGTAAATAAAAACAGCACCATCACTATTTGAAAAAGTAATTTTTGATCAAATCTAGACAGGCCCCATTTTCAGCAGCCATCACTCCAACACCTTATCCTTGAGTAATCATGCTAAAATGCTAATTTGGTACTAGAATATCACTTGCCATGATATCAAGCACAGTTGAAAGCTATTTGGTTCATTAAATGAAGCTTTACATTGTCTTTGTGTTTGTTTTTGAGTTGCCACAGTATGCAATAGACAGGCATGTCTAAAAAATGGCAAAAAAGAAACCGCTTTCTCTAGAAACTCGTTAGTCAAACATACTTTGATTTCATACAAAGGTGTACACTACAGTCTTCAAAGACAAAGGACAACTGGCTCTAACAAGGACAGAAAGAGATTTGGATGGCCAGATGTACAACTAAACAATAGGATAATTACATCAGAGTCTCTAGTTTGAGAAATAGATGCCTCGCATGTCCTCAGCTGAAAGCTTCATTGAATTCTACCTGCTCAATACCAATTTCATGTACAACAGTAAATAGAAGACTCGGGGTGCAGGCCTTATGGGAGGAATTGCATAGAAAATTTACTTTTGAAACATAAAACAGAAAGAAAAGTTTAAAGTGGGCAAAGAAACACATTGGACAACAGATACTTGGAAAAGAGTGTTGTGCATTTAACCCCATTCTATGGCAAGTTATACAGGAAGTGTGGGGTGAAACGTCTAATGTGAGTTTCTGGACAAACTGACAGCTTGAATGCCAAGGATCTGCAAAGCTGTCATTGCTGCACGTGGAGGATTTTTTGATGAGAACTTAGTTTAAGAAGTTATGAATTTTTTTTTGTTATAGTAATTTTTCACATTATTAATGTCCTGACTATACATTGTGATCAGTTGAATACCAGTTTCTTTCCATAAGAGCAAAATCAGAACATTATTCCAAACCTTTGGTCGCCAGTGTACATAGAATAATTTATACCAGGAGGTAGCCAGTCCTGCTCCTGAAGGGTTATTTATTTCTTCTTTCTTTTTTTGTCAATTATTTTGGAATTAATCCAATGTTTTCTGTTTTAAGTCAATTATGGGAATTTTCACATAAAAAAAATAAAATGGCAATATTTGTTGACAATTATATATTTATTTCATTCAAAATTGTTTTGGTGATAACATGTAATTGAAACACAAAATCCAGAAAAAACACAAAATGAAGAATTTTTAACTGCAAGACTTTATGCAGTTTTTTTTTTTTTTTTTTTAATTGTCATTTTGTTTAATTTCATCAAATCTGAGGTGATTTATTTGTTAGCTTAAGTATCGATACTGAGGTACCAGGGCTGGTATTTTACCAAAGCCAAAATGTTATCAGAGCAACCCTAGTTTTCTGACCAGAAACTGTGGTTCACGTACTTGTGTAAAGTGTATTTTGTGCCTATATGTATTGAAGGTGGATGTGGTCTGTGCAAATTTAAATAGTTAAAGTTTTGTCCTTGTTTCAGACACCCCGGAAAAGAAAGACGCGACACAGCTCCAATCCACCCATGGAGTATCATGTTGGCTGGGTGATGGACTCGAGAGAGCATCATCGCTCACGAACCGCCTCAGTCAGGTGAGAACACCTGTGTTATCGGCAAATCTTCAGTGGTGCTTTAAGTTCATATAGGTTGTCTGTTGTACTTTAGTGATTGTTCTTACTGATATTAATGTCAAAATGCCCAAATATTGTGTCTGTAACCGTTCCTCTCCAAGTTGAGGCCGATTACTCATTGGCTCTTTTCTCTGCGTAGTTCAAATGCGTCTCCCTCTGAAGGCCCCGCTGGGACAGGGATTTATGGCTGCACGCCACAGTCGCTGCCCAAGTTCCAGCACCCCTCACACGAGCTACTCAAAGAGAACGGATTCACACAACACGTTTACCACAAGTACCGGCGGCGCTGCCTCAATGGTGAGTTCCAGAAAAACTCATCAGCAGTTGAAATCAGATGTTAGAATCACATCTCATCATGGCTCATTTGTGTCTTCCGCAGAGCGCAAGCGGCTCGGCATTGGCCAGTCTCAGGAGATGAACACACTCTTCCGCTTCTGGTCATTCTTCTTGCGAGATCATTTCAACAGAAAGATGTATGAGGAATTCAGACAGCTCGTAGTGGAAGACGGAAAGGAAGGATACAGGTATGATGCCACCTTTATGCAGACCGTGAAAATAAATCATGAAATATATCAGACATTGTTCATTTGATCATGATTGGCACTTGGACTCGATCAAGAATCTGAATGTTGATCTTGACAAAGCCTGGTCTGAAAGTTAAAAAAAAGTTTAAAGTTTTGCGGTTTGAAGGTCTTACAGTAAGACAGACAGATGGACCGAAAGAAGAAATATAAGTTTAAAGGTGCAATATGTAACAATTTTCATGTAATATTCGTTTTTTTTTTTTTTGCCAATGTTTGAACGGATTGTAACACGACTTAAAAAATTAGCCCTTCCCGGACTTCCTAGGTTGCCTTTTAAAGCCTGTAGACTGATTTTCATGCGACGGGAGCAGGTCGGTTTTGCCGGGAAAATCCAAAGGATGTGGACGTTTATGCGCGCTCCTGAGAACCTCAGTGCTTTTTCTTCCGCTATTCAACAGCGACAACAAACTGCAACACTAGATAACATTATCTTAGAGATGGAATCCAGCAAACATCCGGCTCCCAACACAACACCGAATCCTACACAAACTCAAAATAAGCCAAAAAAAAACAAAAACAAAACATTTATCTACTGAATCCCATCTAGCTAAGTGGGAACGTGATCATGGTCGAATGAAATTTAGAGTTAACATCGGTAAGGTATTTGATTCCTTTGGGGAGTTCATGTGACTCGTGCATTTTATTCAAAGCCACTTGAAGATGTGCGATAGCTCTGTAAATCACAAATGACTATACAGGTGCTGGTCATATAATTAGAATATCATCAAAAAGTGAAACTTGGATATTATTTTCATTCATTACACACAGACTGCTATATTTCAAATGTTTATTTCATTTAATTGTGATGATTAAAACGAACAACTAATGAAAATCCCAAATTCAATATCTCCGAAAATTAGAATATTACTTAAGACCAATTCAAAAAAAGGATTTTTAGAAATGTTGGCCAACTGAAAATTATGAACATGAAAAGTATGAGCATGTACAGCACTCAATACTTAGTTGGGGCTCCTTTTGCCTGAATTACTGCAGCAATGCGGCGTGGCATGGAGTCGATCAGTCTGTGGCACTGCTCAGGTGTTATGAGAGCCCAGGTTGCTCTGATAGTGGCCTTCAGCTCTTCTGCATTGTTGGGTCTGGCATATCTTCCTCTTCACAATACCCCATAGATTTTCTATAGGGTTAAGGTCAGGCGAGTTTGCTGGCCAATTAAGAACAGGGATACCATGGTCGTTAAACCAGGTAATGGTAGCTTTGGCACCATTTGAAATCTGCATCTCCATAAAATCCATGAAATCTGCATCTCCATAAAATTGGTCAGCAGCAGGAAGCATGAAGTGCTCTAAAACTTCCTGGTAGACAGCTGCATTGACCTTGGACCTCAGAAAACACAGTGGACCAACACCAGCAGATGACATGGCACCCCAAACCATCACTGACTGTGGAAACTTTACACTGGACTTCAAGCAACGTGGATTCTGTGCCTCTCCTCTCTTCCTCCAGACTCTGGGACCTTGATTTCCAAAGGAAATGCAATATTTACTTTCATCAGAGAACATAACTTTGGACCACTCAGCAGCAGTCCAGTCCTTTTTGTCTTTAGCCCAGGTGAGACGCTTCTGACGCTGTGTCTTGTTCAAGAGTGGCTTGACACAAGGAATGCGACAGCTGAAACCCATGTCTTGCATACGTCTGTGCGTGGTGGTTCTTGAAGCACTGACTCCAGCTGCAGTCCACTCTTTGTGAATCTCCCCCACATTTTTGAATGGGTTTTGTTTCACAATCCTCTCCAGGGTGCGGTTATCCCTATTGCTTGTACACTTTTTTCTACCACATCTTTTTCTTCCCTTTGCCTCTCTATTAATGTGCTTGGACACAGAGCTCTGTGAACAGCCAGCCTCTTTATGACCTTTTGTGTCTTGCCCTCCTTGTGCAAGATGTCAATGGTCATCTTTTGGACAGCTGTCAAGTCAGCAGTCTTCCCCATGATTGTGTAGCCTACAGAACTGGACTGAGAGACCATTTAAAGGCCTTTGCAGGTGTTTTGAGTTAATTAGCTGATTAGAGTGTGGCACCAGGTGGCTTTAATATTGAACCTTTTCACAATATTCTAATTTTCTGAGATACTGATTTTGGGGTTTTCATTAGTTGTCAGTTATAATCATCAAAATTAAAAGGAATGAACACTTGAAATATATCAGTCTGTGTGGAATGAATGTATACATTATACAAGTTTAACTTTTTGAATGGAATTACTGAAATAAATCAACTTTTTGATGATATTCTAATTATATGACCAGAACCTGTATAAGTAAATATATAAAATGCACATGCGGCACCAGCATGTCAGAGAATGGCGCTGCTTTGTTTACACACACTCTCATGGCTATTTTTAGCCTTCACGCGTGCGCAATATTTCAGCTCTACTCACAAACAACATCTCAGATGTAGATGCTCAACAGTTCGCTTCACTTATAATATGTATTTAGAATGGCACTGGAGGTGCTTTTTTTGTGTGTTTTTAAAAAAAAAAAAAATCACTTCATTCACAATAACTATGTGAATGAAAAGTGATCTGTTATCTTACAACTAAAATGAACAAAAAAGATATCTGAAGTCCAGATACAATCTGAAAAAAAAAAAAAACTTTTCTACTGATGATTTATACTGGAATTACTGTTAATTTTGCTGTTACAATATCAAGTATACTAGCTAATAGTGTTTCTTAATAAGCTATACAGCGATGGCCAAAAGTATTGGCAGTGACAAATTTTGCGTTTTGCAAAGTTTGCTGCTTCAGTATTTGTAGATATTTTTTTCACATGTTTATATTGTATTCTGGAAAACAATGAGTGTTTCATATGTTTTAAAGGCTTTTATTGGCAAAAACACTCAATTTATGCCAATAGTCAATATTTACAGTGTTGACACTTGTTCTTCATAACCTCTGTAATTTGCAATGGCATGCTGGATATCAGCTTCTGGGCCAAATCCTGACTGATGGCGATCCATTCTTGACTTATTAGTGCTCTGATTTGATCACAATTTGTGGGCTTCTGTTTATCCATTCACTTTTTGAGGATTGACCACAGGTTCTCTATGGGATTAAGATTTGGGGAGTTGCCTGGCCACGGATCCAAAATGTAATTGTAATGACCTCCGAGCCACTTCATTATCACTCTTGCCTTGTGACATGTTGCTCCATCATGCTGGAAAATGCACTGATCATCACCAAATTGCTCCTGGATCGTTGGGAGAAGTTGCTCTTGCAGGAAGTTTTGATACCATTCTTTATTCATGGCAGTGTTTTTGGGCAGAATTGTGTGAGAGCCCCACTCCCTTGGATGAAAAGCAACCCCACACATGGATGGTCTCAGGATGCTTCACTGTTGGCATGACACAGGACTCATGGTAGTGTTCACCTTTTCTTCTCCGGACTATCGATTTTCCAGATGTCCTAAACTGTCAGAAGGGGGCTTCATCATAGAAAATATCTTTGCACCAGTCTTCTGCTGTCCAATCCCTGTTCTTCCTGTAGAATTTCAGTCTGTCCTTGATGTTTTTCTTGGAGAGAAGTGGCTTCTTTGCTGCCCTTCTTGACACCAGGACATTGTCCAAAAGTCTTCGCCTCACTGTGTGTGCAGATGCACTTACACCAACATGATGCCAATATTGAGCAAGCTCTGCACTGGTGGTGACACGATTCCGTAGATGACTCCTCAGGAGGAGATGGTCCTGGCGCTTGCTGGACACTCTGGGACGTCCTGAAGCCTTCACTGCAGTTGAAGCTCTCTCCTTGAAGTTCTCGATGATCCGGTAAATGGTTCTTTCAAGTGCAATATTCTTTGCAGCAATTTCCTTGCATGTGAGGCCATTTTGATGCAAAGCGATGATGGCTGCACGTCTTTAGAGTTAACCATTGCTAACATGAACACAATGATTGGAATCACTACTTCCCTCCTTTTAGAGCAAACAGTCTGCTCTTATAATCCAATCAGAATGATTGTGATTTCACCTGACTAGTACTCGTTCACACTTTCCCAGGTGCTGCTGATATGATTTGTGAAACTATGTTGGCTGGTCATTTTGTTCTACGGCCAAAACATTTTAAAATTGGGGTTTTTGTGATAGTTCATTTTGTTGGACAATGGAGCTTTTTGCAATTATTTAAAATGCATCTGATCACTCTGCACAATAATCTAGAAACAATGTGAATCAACCCCACAACAACTGAAGCAGAAAAATTTGCAAAACACAAAATGTGTGTCACTGCCAATACTTTTGGCCACGGCGGTACATTTACATTGAACTAATGTGTAGTTAGAGGTTTGTGTTTCTTTACATATTAAAGAGCACACCCAATTAGTTCCAAACAATAATGTAAAGATATTCTCATGGGTTAACCTCCTTGTGGTCGTGATGAGTGGTTCTCGTGCTCAATGGGGTGGATGGTAAGTTGTGCGTGGATCACAGAGAATAGTATGAGCCTCCCATGCTGTGAGTCTCCGCAGTGTCATGCACAACAAGCCACGTGATAAGATGCGTGGATTGACTGTCTCAGAAGCGGAGGCAACTGAGACTTGTCCTCAGCCTCCTGGATTGAGGTGAGTAACCGTGCTACTATGAGGACCTACTAAGTAGTGGGAATTGGACATGCCAAATTGGGAGATAAAGGCATTTCCATACACAGAACTGCCCCTCACTGGATGTTTTTGGTTTTTGGCACCGTTCAGAGTAAATTCTAGAGGCTGTTGTGTGTGAAAATCCCAAAAGATCAGCAGTTACAGAAATACTCAAACCTGCCCATCTGGCACCAACAATCATCCATGCAGTTATCTAATCAGTCAATCGTGTGGCTGCAGTGCATAAAATCATGCAGATACAGGTCAGGAGCTTGGTTAATGTTCACATCAACCATCAGAATGGGGAAACATTTTTATCAGTGATTTGGACCGTGGCATGATTGTTGGTGCCACATGGGATGGTTTGAGTATTTCTGTAACTAATTGTGAACCTCCTGAAGTTACCACACTTATCTGTACAAACAATAGTACGCAAGTATAAACACGATGGGACCACGCAGCCATTATACCACTTGGGTAGGAGATGCATTCTGTCTCCTAGAGATGAACATAGTTTGGTCCGAAAAGTGCAAATCAATCCCAGAACAACAGCAAAGGACCTTGTGAAGATGCTGGAGGAATCAGGTAGACGAGTATCTATATCCACTGTAAAATGAGACCTATATCGACATAACCTGAAAGGCTGCTTAGCAAGGAAGAAGCCACTGCTTCAAAACTGCCTTAAATCCATACTACTGTTCCAAGTGCACACGAGAACAAAGATCTATTTGGAGAAATGTCCTCTGGTCTGAAACAAAAATTTAACTGTTTGGCCATTATGACCATCATTATGTTTGGAGGAAAATGGGTGAAGCTTGCAAGCCAAAGAACACCATCCCAAATAACATGACGCATGAGGGTGGCAGCATCATATTGTGAGGGTGCTTTGCTGCAGGAGGGACTGGTGCAGTTCACAAAATAGATGGCATCGTGAGGAAGGAAAATTTTGTGGATGTATTGAAGCAACATCTCAAGACATCAGCCAGGATGTAAAAGCTCAGTCGCAAATGGATCTTCCAAATTGAAAAAAAAAAGTCAAGGTATTGGAGTGGACATCACAAGGCCCTGACCTCAATCTGATGAATGTGTGGACAGAACTGAAAAGGCATGTGCAAGCAAGGAGGCCTACAAACCTGACTTGTTACACCATTTCTGTCTGGAGGAATGGGCCAAAATTCCAGCAACTTTGCTGAGAAGCTTGTAGAAGGCTACCCAAAATGTTTGACCCAAGTTAAACAGTTTAAAGGCAATGCTAACAAACAGTAACAAAGTTTAAGTAAACTTCTGACCCACTGGGAATTAAAGAAATAAAAGCTGAAATAAAAAATTATCTCTATCTGAAGAATGTGAAATGTCAGAATAATAGTAAAGTAGTGATCCTGACTTAAGATGGGGAATATTTTCTACAATTAAATGCCAGGAATTGTGAAAAACTGAGTATAAATGTGTTTGGCTTAGGAGTATGAAACTTCTGATAGATATATACAAATATATAATTTGTAATGCAGGAATGGAAAAATGTTTGTCACATTCATATTCTGTATGATTTTTGTTTTGAACACCCATGTAATAATAGTGAAGTATGAAGTGAAGTTCATGATGTTGTGTTTGTTAGGTATGGTCTTGAGTGCCTCTTCAGGTTTTACAGTTATGGACTGGAGAGGAAGTTCAGACCGGACATATTTAAAGACTTTCAAGAGGAGACCATCAAAGACTATGAAGCAGGTCTGTCTGTGCAGACTGTGCAAACACGTCATTCATTTGTTTTAAAATTTGTACCACTTGATTATTTATATACATGTATATGTTTTCTTTTCTGACAGGCCAGCTGTATGGACTGGAGAAATTTTGGGCATTTCTAAAATATTCTAAAACAAAAAACATGGAAATTGAGTCCAAACTTCAGGAGCATTTAAGCAAATTCAAACGTTTAGAGGACTTCAGAGTGGATGTGAGTACAAAGAGAGTTTGGTTCTTTTTCCACTCTGTTCACTTTTGACGACTCCTGATCAGAGTTTTACTCTTAAAGAGAGCATGTGTAATAACTCCTAAAGCAAGAGCATGAGCAAAACTTGAATTCAATTGCAAATAAATGGCATCACTTGCCAGGTTATAGTATTTTTCACACACAAGTATAGTTTCCTTATTGTTCTTTTAGCCTTTATTTCTAAATAGCAGCAATACCAGATGTTAGATGTTAAAACACCTGAAAATGCAATATTTGTCAATTATTCAAATAAAATGACAAAATCATGGAGCCCTAGAGTCCAGTCTATGTTGAGAATGCGTAGTCAACTCAAATTTGCAAACTATGTGATATTAAAGATATTATTTGTGTCCTGTAGCCACCCATGGAGGACGGTGGTCGCAAGAGACATTCTTCCAGTAGTGACGGTCGGCGACGGCATCCTTCTCAGCCATCGAGCCGAAACCAGACACCGGTCGCTGCAGGTTCCGCCCCGCCTACCAGAGATGATGCCAAAAACTCAAGCCAGCGAGTGTCTGCGCATGATGTCAAGCTGCCGAAGTGATCATCAGCCTCTGCCACGATACGACGACTGGCCAATAAACTGCTCACGACTGTCATATCATGGCTCTTCCACGACCACCTGCAAATATTTCTGAATCAGAGACGGCAGAGCGCATGAGAAATTCTTCCATTCTTTGTTTTATTCAAAACTTTGAATTAGTTTTATGCTTTTGAGACTTTTAAGGCAACCTTCACACTAGTGCTACTTTATATCTTCAGGAGATTCACAATGTGATTCCACTCATTTAATTTTTTCTTTTTCTAGTGCATAAAGATTGTGTTAACTGAAATGTTTGCTCTTGACTAGATTAGGTACTGAGGAGACATGCAAATGCTCACAGAGCCGCTGTGCAAGCCGC
Source organism: Moxostoma hubbsi (assembly GCA_032164185.1). Taxonomy (NCBI): domain Eukaryota; kingdom Metazoa; phylum Chordata; class Actinopteri; order Cypriniformes; family Catostomidae; genus Moxostoma; species Moxostoma hubbsi. Next base: position 236,804 of record JAVLUX010000231.1, read on the forward strand.
ATGATTTTGTTGCGTGGTGTTTTTTTTTTTTGGGGGGGGGGGGGGGTCGTAGGTAAATTTTATGGTAAACAATACTATAAAGCACCAGGGGCTGTAACGTAACATCTGGATCATTGTGACATACCAGCCTGCCAAAATCAGCACGATCCAGCTGATTGACTTCAAGTGTCACAAATCACAATCTGTTACAGGAGGATGCATTCAACTGATGAGTACCGAAATCATCTCTTCATATGAACTTGTAATGAACATTAGAGGAACGCTGATGTTAGTTCTGTTCATCCCTCATTCGGCGACACATTTAAAAGATCTAATGAGAATTGTGCAAGCAGCCAAACGGGAATCAATTCCAGATGAAAGTGTTTATCTCCGTGTAAATATGAATTCAAGAAATTAAGAGACATTTGCACCTGGCTGTATGTGTCATTTATTGTTTATAGATCAGATGATATTTTTGCCTTACATCTTCAAATTTTTTATGCTCACCCATGACAAATTTTAATCTAATGCTTTATTTTTATGGTGTTATAGCGCCGCTGTTATGGTATGTTTTAGTATCGCTTATTTTCTTTCATACTCGTGTTGTGGGCGCCAGGATGATGGTCTGAATGAAAGGGAAATTGACTTCATGATATCAACTGGAATCCTGTGGAAAAAAATCAAACCTTCTGATTATGATCATTTATGACACAAATTGCCAACAGAATTTGGATCATAGGCAATATAATCACTGAACTAATTTCCTGTCTAATATATAAAATTTCACATTGGATTTGGTTCGCATTTGAACTTTATGCCCATTTGTTACTTAAAACGTCTCAAGTTATTGCTTTGCTCTCAAGCGCTATGTTAATATCAGGGTTTACTTTATAATAACTTGCAAGAAACATTTAGCTTTTCTATTGGGGGACTTCACAAGATTTTCCTCAAGATTTGATCACAACAACCTTGAATGATCACTAAGATCATAATTATTTTTTTTTTTTTAACTCAAAACAGATGGATAAACACATCCATTGTGCAAGCTTGTGCAGTGTCTACTGCATTAGACATTAGTGTCATCTGTACATGTGGACTGATGTCATTATTCAAGAGGATCTTCAGAGGTTTAGGGGCTAGAATGACTGGGAAAGGACAAAATAATCCAAGCCATATAAATAGCTGTATATGGTTTATAAAACTTGTTATAAAATGCTGTATCACCATGACAAATATCCACAGGGGGGGCAAGCAACTGTAAAATACTTGAAGAAAATCTTGTATCATAACACTTAATATTCATAATATCTGCATTATAGGTGGATGTGATTTGCTATTAGTGTGATTTGTAATTTGTAGTAAATATGCTTTTCCTTAATAAACAAAAACATTTACAAAATTGTCAAAAAAACAACTCAGCTGTTGAACTCTTGTAAACTCTAGTTCCATGGTATCTATGTTTGAGTGACACAATTGCAAATGTTTAGCTGCTTTTATTGAGCACAATGAAAAATGATTCTTTAGAGCTTTGGTTAAAAAAAAAAAAAAAAAAGAGGGAAAAGTTTTATTAAAATAGCTGCAAGAAATTAATGGTGTCAAGCACACAAATGGTGGCATGTTGTAGCACTTCCAGTGGTGACTTTTATTTAAAGTACCTGAAAGGCAATCATCATTTATAATTTTACTAGTTAAATGTATAACCTTTTACCAGAAGGCAGTGTCACCGCCCAAATTTACGGGGCCTGTGGCAATTGGGGGACACAATCTCCTCTGAGTAGGCAGTACCACCGAAGACCTGATTGAGCCCCCCTTATCACAATGTTTCCGGTTGTCCCCCCCAAGATGTCAGCCCGGTCATTAGGTGGTGATGCAGCTAATTTCGGGTGGTATTGAGTTATTGAACCATATCAATTTGTAGACTAAACCGGAAGGCTAATTCATAAAATTAGAAAGTTCAAGATGGCACTGTATTCAACAATCACAGGTATTTAATTTTACTTGTGAAGTCAAAGAACTATTAATCTCATTTAATAGTTAATTACCTTTAGTTGATCGCTACATTAATTTCAATAAAACAAAATGGGAAGACCTGAAAAAGAATGAGTCTACACAAGCTAATGCTAACCCTGCTAATAAAATGCAGCAAGACCCAAACAAACGATCTAGAACCTGCATGATTACCTCAAGCCAGACATACTCAGAGTAAAAATTCCCTCATCTTGCTGCTGTCAAACAACAGAAGACCGAGAACCCTGATACTGAAATATCTTCTCACATCTCAAGGAGCTTTCATTTCTAACGCTTTGGAAAACATGGTAGGTGAAAATACACAAGGATGAAAGGGAATCAGTGAAAACTAAAATTACTGATGTGAAGGAAGCTGTTGAAACTGTGAGTGCCAAAGTTAACAACATAAAATGCATATAAAATTGCAGATAAAGAAGCATATTGTGGCCTTTCATGAAAAAAAGGCATGGCAAGAAAACAAACGGGCTTCATTTGTTGAAGGCTTTGTGGATGGAACTGAAATATTCCCACCACCATGAAATGTTTTTCCTGCTTGCAAGTAGTAGGACCACAAGTTTTAATATTCTGGACCTGATACAGCTCTTTGCCTCTCCATAAAATGATTCCTTGGGAAATACCGAACTGGCACATTTATGGTGGTTCTTGCTCACTGAGCTATGCAGTTAACCTGCTACCATTTCCTAGGGACTTAAATGTTATGTTGTAAAATTTCTTATCTCTGTATGTGCATTGTATCATTCGGAATCAGTTAAATAGCTTTTAAGTTCGCTTTGAATTTGCATTACAAAATAAGGGGCTTTTCTGCATTTTATTTGTTGCCTTAAATTTTGTTGTAATTTTTTTTATTATTCCTTTGTCTCTACTATTTTCCTTAATGTTAGAGAACTAGGAATCTTTACTAAATGTAAATCTATTTTTCTAAATCTCAAACATTTTCAGACTTTGGCTTTTACTAGAATGTTACTCTGTTAATGTTTGGTGAAACATTTTGGGATATTGCTACACTTTCACGGCAAAATCGTAAGGATTCATATGACTTTTCTAAATTTGGCTAATTCCTTTGAATTTGTACAAATTTCACTACAGCCAATTATGTCGCTGGACATCGTTTCCATCTAATACGTGACAATTACTTGCTTCTGTTACACACAACAGCTTCCTATCATGTTTACACACTAATGATCGGTTAGGTTTGGATGTCTATGTCTCTAGGACATTCTGATCCAAAAATATCAAATAATTATTATCCAAGGTGATACTTAACCCTCTGGGGTCGACCTGCTGGATTTTCGTCATTACAGCAGAAACAACATAAAATAAAGCAGTCTCTGGGTTCATGAGCATTTATCTGAAACACGTCACAAAAATGAACTGAAACTCCGCTAATACTTATCACACAAACATGAAACATATGAGAAAGCATAAAATGTCTACTTTTAAATAAAACCATTCAAATTGAAAACAAATATTCTCCTGCAATGTAATCTGTATGAAACAAAGCAATGTACAGTTTTTACTGGCTCAGCGAATTATCTCTAATGTGACACACCCACCAGCAGAGTGCGCCATTCATACGCTAATGTGCTGAGATGATCAATGCAAATGGTACACGCCCCCGACTGTGTCTTAAAAAAAGTCATTCACTTTTGTGCATGTTTGGAAGACAGCACAATTGAGAAAACTCCTGGCTAGAGTTACAATTTTCCTCAGAAGAAGAGCGGGACTCCGATGAACGTTTGTATTTTGAAGAGACTTGATCCAGCCGAGGATACAATTTTGGACATGGAAGTAATTTACTTTTCTTTAGTTGACATGCTATTTTATATTGTGGGACTTTTTCCAGACTTGTCAGCCAGGATTCAGAGTATTGAAATTTGAAATATGACCTAATAAGCTAACTTAGGTTTGGATGTCTATGTCTCTAGGACATTCTGATCCAAAAATATCAAATATGACCTAATAACTAAGATTTAGTTACATTTAAATGTTTTTTCGACTAAAGCAGGCATTTAAATTGCATGCTGTATAATATAAATATGATATGTAATAGGATATTAAAATAATATGAATGTTTAGATTATATTTTAACTAGTGTTTATGCTGCCTCATTATCATCAACAAAGCTTGTGCTTGCAAATACATGTTCAGGTGTAAATGTGTCAAATGTGATGTAAATATGCCCATATTAGAAAATCAGTGTATTATAATGATTTCTGAAGGATCATGTGACACTGAAGACTGCAGTAATGATGCTGAAAATTCAGCTTTGATCACAAATTGCATTTTACAACATATTCAAATAAAAAACTGCTCTTTTAAATTGTAAAAATAGTTAAAAATATCACTATTTTGGATCAAATAAATGCTGCCTTGGTGAGCAGAAGAGACTTTTAAACGGTAGTGTAGGTCTAAAGTAAAGTCTTTATGTAAATAAAATGTATAGTCAGATTGCTTTTTTAATTTAAAACTTGATTTTGATCATTAAGTCTCCTCACATTCATTCTCTTTCTGTCACATTCCTCATTGATAGGCCCAGGGTTTCTCCACACTTGGCACTGCCTTCCCCTCTCCATCTGCAGCTGCTCCTGCCTGGGTCCTCGCACCATCAGCTGTGAGGCTTTTGCTCTCATATGGCCGTAGCAAAGTTCATTTGCCAGTCGCATTATGAAGTTTGGGCATTCTCTCATTTGTGCATTTCTTGAACAGGATGGAAGCATTTATTGCAGCCAGATCAAGGATATTATAAAACACAGCCACTGGCCATCTACGTGTGGGTGCTTTCACATAGTATTTCCTCGCCATTTGATCTAGCACATTTACTCCGAACTTGGTTCTGTTGTAGTATGTGACTGTCTCTGGTTTAGCCTTTTGGCCACTTGTGATGGCAACAGCTGCGTGGACTGTGCTTTCCTTCTTTTGCACTGATCGACTGTGAGCTTTGCATTGTCACTTCTCAGCACCTCCGTGGTGAACAGCACCCTTTGTTCCTTTACGTAGCAAATGCTGAAATGCGTGCGGTCAAAATGACCGTTATGGCCATTCAAGGTCGAAATACTCAGAACTCTTTTTTGTTTTTAAATTTTAATAAAATAACAATGTTAGAATAAAATATACACACATTTAAGAAAAGTCATGGTCCTATGTTTATATGGGTTTTATTTCAACTAAGTTATTACATTGCAAAATTTTAAAACAGTCAAAATGACCGTTGTGGTAGTTCTAGTGTTAAGCAACTGAAAAAAGCACAAATGTCAAGGCATGTCAAAACCCAAAAACACCCTCAGACCCCATAGGGTTAAAGACTGATTGGTAGGCTGAGTGAAATGAGCCTACCCCCATGTCTCTTATGACAATTGGATTGGGAGATATGATTCCACAATATAAAGTATCTTGTAGTAGGGAAAAAACAATTGTTTTCATGGGCGAGACCCTTGCCATAGTACCCCTGTGGAGCATATTTAGGGCAATTTTATTCCCCAGTGGTACATCTTACACCCAAACTCATGTAATGCTCCAATACTGCTTGCTAGGCCACATGAAATGAGTCCACCCACATGTCTCTATGAAATTCTGATCCAGAGATATGATCCATCAAAGTTCGTCGCAATGCAAAGTCTAAGGGATTTTTCAGGCCCTTTTTTGCCCCCCAGGGGTGCACCATACCCCCGACCCATTAGAAAAGTCTTAGCACAGGTGTCACAGAGACTAGTTGATTTCACACCAAACGGTTCGGGACGATTTAGGTGCCGAAGTTTTGTACGGAATAATAATAAAAATAAGAATATAGCTGCAAGCAGCAATGTGGATTCCTCAAAATGCAAATCATTTAAAATTGATCAGTAGAGGGTTGGGGTTAAACCATCCCAATGGAGGAATCCAAAAAAAAACATGTCTTTCTGTCTGAATCCTAAACAAAAAATGTTCAGAAGAATCGGATAAATGGGGTGGAAATGCCTGGTGACTTGGTGCAATCAAAACAACCTTGAGCTCAGCACTCTAAAGACAGTGGAGATGGTTGTGGACTTCAGGAAGAACTCAGCCTCACCTGCACCTGCCCCCATCACCCTCTGCGACTACAAAATTGACACTGTGGAGTCTTTCCGCTTCCTGGGAACTATCATCTCCCAGGACCTCAAGTGGGAGCTGAACATCAGCTCCCTCATCAAGAAAGTACAACAGAGAATGTACTTCCTGCGGCAGCTGAAGAAATTCAACCTGCCAAAGACAATGATGGTGGACTTCTACACAGCCATCATCGAGTCCATCCTCACATCCTCCATCACTATCTGGTACGCTGCTACTACTGCCAATGACAAGGGCAGACTGCAGTGTGTCATCCGGTCTGCAGAGAAGGTGATTGGCTGCAATCTGCCGCTAGTCCAGGACCTGTATGCCTCCAGGACCCTGAAGCGTGCTGGAAAGATTGTGGCTGATCTCTCCCACCCCGGCCACAATCTCTTTGAGACACTCCCCTCTGGCAGAAGGCTGAGGTCCATCAGGACAAAAACCTCACGCCACAATAACAGTTTCTTCCCATACGCCACTTGCCTTATCAACAAGGCCCACCCACCCTGACACTTTCCACCTCTGGCTCTACATGCCACAGTACTTACTCTGCTGTACTGCTCTTTTATTTTATTCTTACTTTTAATATATACTGTGTGGACATATTTATATTTCTTATATTTTAATACTTGTTTCTTATATTTAGAGATTGTGTGACACGCGCCTACAACACCAAAACAAATTCTTTGTATGCGTAAAAAAAAATACATGGCAATAAACCTTTTTCTGATTCTGATTCTGATATCCCCTCGGTCTCTTCCCATTCAAATGAAGGATGGCGGTGATGACAATGCATTTATTATTCTTGCCCAGTAACCCCATAACCAATCACATGTGCCTTTAGCTTATATTGTCATAAGTATCTGGGCAGATTTCAGAAATAAAATCGGTGATTGGATGGCGAAGTCACGTCTAGTCAACTGTCTTGTACTTTTGAGAGACTCTCACAGCACTGCTCTCCAAACTAAGAAATTATTATGGATTTGATCAACTGGTCTCAACGCAATTGACACCATCTTCTCGAAGAGAAGCTTGGGTTCGGGGGAACCTAACTGTCCTGACGGAACGTTTGCAGCTGGCTACACGATGGACGCGTGGGAGAGGTGGCGGGTCGTGTGTCTGGCGGTTCTTTCCGTGGAGGACATTGAAGATATCTACCTATTCGGAACCATGATAACAGGTCTTCTGCTGATTGGATTAGGCATTGCCCTGGGTTATCGAAGAATTAAGAAGACGGAGACAGCTGTCCAAAGCCTCACAAGGCTGCCCGTCATGATTGAGGCGGTGGGCAGAGTTGTCAGCACTCAGACTCTCAATATGGATAACATCATGAAGGAAAAGGGTGGCTTGCTCCCTTCAGGTTGGTGGGGAGATCCTTCCTCAAGTGGAGGAGTTTAAGTATCTTGGGGTTTTGTTCACGAGTGAGGGAAGGATGGAACGGGAGATTGACAGACGGATCGGTGCAGCTTCTGCAGTAATGCGGTCGATGTACCGGTCTGTTGTGGTGAAGAAGGAGCTGAGCCGCAAGGCAAAGCTCTCTATTTACCGGTCAATCTACGTTCCTACTCTCACCTATGGTCATGAGCTTTGGGTCATGACCGAAAGGACAAGATCCCGGATACAGGCGGCCGAAATGAGCTTTCTCCGCAGGGTGGCTGGGCGATCCCTTAGAGATAGGGTGAGAAGCTCGGTCACTCGGGAGGAGCTCAGAGTAGAGCCGCTGCTCCTCCACATCGAGAGGGGTCAGTTGAGGTGGCTCGGGCATTTGTTTCGAATGCCTCCTGGACGCCTTCCCCGGGAGGTGTTCCGGGCACGTCCCACTGGGAGGAGGCCCCGGGGAAGACCTAGGACACGTTGGAGAGACTATGTCTCCCGGCTGGCCTGGGAACGCTTCGGTGTCCCCCCAGAAGAGCTGGAGGAAGTGTCTAGGGAGAGGGAAGTCTGGGCATCTCTGCTTAGACTGCTGCCCCCGCGACCCGGCCCCGGATAAGCGGAAGAAGATGGATGGATCATGAAGGAGCTTACAGCTTTGCAAAGGCAAATGGATCGTTTAAGAGACCAAAATGGAGATGAAGAATAGCCTGAGAAATTGCAGCTATTCGCCCCAAGACAAAACATCTCAATC
>JAVLUX010000231.1:250000-327500 GCA_032164185.1 Moxostoma hubbsi
TTTGATATGCTAGCAGAAATCCTTCAGTTGATTGGTCACTGAGAGTATGATAGCTCTTGATGCCATACAACAAAAGACAACTCCCCAAACTTTGAGTCCCACCCTCTTCTTTACCTCATCTTTTACCACATGAGGTCCAAACAAATCCAGGGTTGTGAATTCAAATGGTGCAGCTGGTTCAGACCGCTCTGGTGGAAGGTCTCCCATAAGCTGTTGGCAATGCTTCAACCTTGCCTTTCTGCAGGTCACACAGCAGTCTACAGATTTCTTAGCTAATCTGCGGCATCATCTAATCTAATCTAATTAGATCAATGAAAGGGAGTACAAGCTCTAAAGATATTCATCATACATTAAGCTTGTTAGGGCAGACACCATGTCAGGATGTAAGATAACTCCCTTACCCGAAATTATCTTTGTAAGAATATACAACTAATTAACAGAAACACCTGTTTTTAGAGAAACACACAAAGAAATACACCATATATCTGTTTTTAGAGCAGTACACAGAGAAATACACTATATATAGTATATTTCTGTATATGTATATAGTATATTTTCTTATATATGTATATCTCCCCCCTTTGAGACTTACAAAAAGTCTCACACACTATTGCCCTCAATCAGAGTGCAGTCACACAAGCCAGCCTGTCCCATTTCCATCATGTAGCCAAAATAGGCCACGCAGTCCTTTATCAAACGCTGTCTTTATGGGGCTGCACTCTGCAGGACTTGGGACCAAACCTCTCCTTCCACACTTGGCTAGAAAGGAGTAAAAGATCCCAATCCTCTAGCTATCACTTTTCCTTGGGGGTGGGTGGCAACAAATCAACTTATTTGTAATAAGCATGTGCGTGCAATCGCAAAGCCTTGCGTGATGTAGAGTACAATTGATTACACATTGTTTAGTAGATACATTAACAATCACTAGAGTAACTAATATAGTAATATGCATCCTGCGGTGCACGAGGAACTCACAGACATTTCTGGTAGCCTGGAGCGCTATCTGGTGGTGTGTTGGAGCAGACAGTGGGTTTTTAAACCACCAGTAGAGTCTTGCTCTTGCTGCTAAGCACTGAGGTGCTCGTCGATCCTTTTCTTTATTTTGTAATGTCTTATTCTTTGGCCCTCCAGTGGTTCTTGCAGTGTTTTATAAATGTATACTATGTTTCATTCTACATCAATTTATTCAGTTAATAGTACCTTCAGAGATGATTCAAACAACAAATGATATTTCTAAAACATTTAAAGTTCATATTTTCAAAATAAACATTCTTAGCATTCTCTTTTAATTCTGGTTAAATTACCTTGTAACATGAATAATGATCTGCTTCAGACCCTCATCATCTCCTTTTATTATCATTGCTTGATTAGACAGCAAACTTAAATTTAAAGGAATACTAACTTCAGGAAGGGGTATTTGCCAAAATAATAAACAAAACACCCTCTTATCTTCCTGCCTACTCTATCCAATCTAAAATACTACCTAATTTTGTTATAAAAGAAAATACAATGAGTATGCTGACTCCCTTGCTATCCAAAAACAATAGAAAAGTGAAAATAAAGAGTCAAAATAAAAGGCTCCCCTTCCCTACCACTCTTGTGAAATTCCAGGGTTTTTTCTAGAATTCGTCCAGGTCATCCAGTCCAGGGCATGTGGGTTATACAGTGGCCCTAATGTCAATTCCAGATGGTTTTACAGATACATTGATCACCTGTTTGGCTGCAGCATTGATCTGAGAAGAGGCACAACAAAACAACAACACAAATAACAGCTATGACTATTATTACTCCCACTTTAGTCCAGGATCCAAATAGTTTGTCAAACCAATTTCTAACCAAGCCATTTTACTTGTAGGTTCTAGTTGGCCTGTAGGCTTTCAATGAGTCATCAATGTAATTAATAAATCTTTGCTGACTGTAATTTTTTCAAGAGAGAGGGCAAACATATTATATATCTCGTCATATTTGCTTGTTTTACTATATATTAGGCCCATTTATACCAGTCATTTTGATTTGCGTGTTCTAGTAGTTCCTCCTTTCCTGCTGACTCTATGGGTTCCATAACATATTCTAGGTCTATGGGTTTTGATACCCTCTGATGGGGCATTGTGTCAGGTTGGGTCTTATGTGGATTGTTCGGTTTACCCCGTTTAGCCAAATTGCTTATCCAAATTCTAGTCTTTCCAGGTTCACCTATGTTCAATGATCCAGGTGCTTGTTTCTGTCTGATTTCTCATCTATGCTATATTGTCTCTGCTCAGTCTGGGAAATAGAACTCAAGGTCTGTGGTGTCAATTGTAGGAAATTCATCATACCATGTTCGTAGTGATGGTCCTTCATCTGAAGAGTTTGATCTTTCCTGGGTCACCTCTCCAGGAGGCCCTGTATGGGAGGCAATACCTGTCCCAAATATGTTATTAACAGCATCATCCACACCAATACCTCTTTGAGCTTCCATTCTTTCCTCTGCATCCTGCAACACTTCGTCCAGCGGCTGCGTTTGCTGGCCCGTTTCATTTCCTTCAGTTGTTTCTGTATCTGGTTCAGTAAAATGAGCACTTTCTTCCTCTCCTTCTGCACTTTTTTTGGTCCTGTTCTTCTGCAACATGTACTTCCGTCTCTCTTTCTATGCTTTCCTGCTCCACTGTGGCACGTACTTCAATCCCTCTATCTGCCTCAGCGTGCTCTTCCCCTACGTGCGTTTGTCCCTCTTCTATTTCCTTTTCTCTTTCTTCAGATTCTCTAGCCGGTGCTTGCGGATCTTCTCATTCCTCGGGTTCTTGGTTTTGTGCTTGCTGCTCTTCTTCATCCGAATCTTGCCTCGTATTCATCATTGGGAAGTCCATATTCATAGTTACTTCAATACAGTCTGTCAAGTGCTCTGTACTTTCTGAATTCACTTTCTGGGATATTTTGTTTTAGTTCAGCTTCATTGGAAAGGCTATCCAAGATCCCCAAGGCTGATTGTAGGGAACCCACTCTGCAGTGTGCTTTCTTAGAATTGTTCATCTGGGGATCCTGGTCCTTCTTGGGACATTTCTGTGGTAGGTCTTGTATTGGGGGCAACACTTGTCCCAAGTATGTCAGTAATAACATCATCCATATTAATATGTCTAATTCATTGGTATTGTAGGCGCAATTGTTTTCCACCTTCTCTCCTTCAGCGGGTCATCCTGTCCCAACTTGCTTCAATGATGGCAACAGCATTACTATTTTATTTTATATGCATAAAGCAAACTGTAATCAACTCATATGGTTAAATGTTTTATATTAACTAACAATCATTACTTTCTGCATTAATTTGATTAGTATATTAAATGATTTCCCTTATTACAGTCATTGGCTACACACATTCTTGTAAGAGAGGAAATGTGTGCACACACACATACACTTGTTGCATCTCGTTTGTAGCACTAAATTACATATGGGTCCTCTGCCTCCTCCAGGCAGGTGCCAGGCAGAGTCTGGCTTTGTTCCAATTAAAAACATTAGATCATCCCTTTAGTATCTATACGCAACATTTTTCATAGTCATCAGTGTCATCCGCTTGTTTTGCTCACAAGAATTGCTGTTTCAAATATTATATAAATTTTAGCCAACCCTACACCCTATTTCTTAAATAATTCCATTTAAATTGTTACAAGCAAACAAGACAAGCAATCTTAATCTTTAGTCACCACAATGTTTCTTTTCCATTCTTCATTACTTTTAAAATGTACATGAGTTCAATTAAAGCATAAGTAATAAATCATCTTCCAGTCTAAATTAATTATCATACAAACATTCCCAGGTTTGTTTAATACTTCTATAATAAGTCAGGCACTCCTTTGTCTGCAACGGTTCTCAAAACGTTACCCCCAAAACCAATCTATAAATAATCCTCTACACAGGGTATGATCCCCTGATAACACAGTGACAGAATGCTTTATTAAAATGCAGTCGGGTTCAGTGGAAATTTCCATTTTCGGGCAGGTCTCTTCTAGACCTCCCTTTTGATGCTTCTGATCTATGAGCATTCATCCACTTCCTTAAACCCATTTCAAACATTATTGGGCAGATTTCCAGGGCGGTGACGCCCCTGCCTTAGGTCGCTCGACATTTTTTGCCATTGTCAAGTCTTACCCATCATCGGACCGTCACCTCTTGCCACTGGTCTTGATACTGCTCTGTCCTCAATCCTTAATAATTTGGTATCAGTAAACAGATATTTTCTTTTTCAGGGAGTATCACCAGAGAACTGACACAGCCAATGGAACCATCTACAAATGCTTAAATATGGAGACAATTCAAAACATAGTTAAATTCAAAAAGCATTAAAAATATATTAAAATTGTCCAAATTAAAAGCAAAATATGCTAAAAATTTAACTCATTTATAGATCACTAATTTCCATTCAGGTTGTATTTCTGCTACTTTAGCAAATGTCACAAAATACCATGTATCATCATGGTTGAGACTAACATCAGAACAAAGCCCTGTCAAGCTTCTAGGAAGCTTATTTTAAAAACATCACCTTAATTCAATAATAGTCTCTAGACAGTTTTTGAACCTACATTTATTCTTTCAAATGAATTTTTAACTTAATCTCTTGTCTTTAGTCTAAACTTTAGATTGGCCTCTGAATATATACAATCTTTAATCATTGATGAGCTGTTTGAGTATCTCCTTCATATCACTCTCTCTAACATTATTGTGAAAGCACATCATTTTACATATAAAAATCCAATTAACTTAAAATAAAACAACTTATTGATATTTCTTCAAAATCTGCTCTTGCGTTCTGTTCCAAGCAGACACTTGTCAATTTTAGATCAAGAGTGAGGGGGCATTCCACTCCCTCACAATGTTTCTAATGTCATTACAGCCATTTCTTCTTAAATCGTTTTAGAATCTCACAATAATATATTTCATTTATTATTCAACAGTAAAAATAGTGATATTTATAATAATTGATTATATTAACTGCTTTCAAACTTTCTCATCTCACACCATTTGTCCATTCAAACAACATACATAGAACCTTCAAATCTTTAATAAAACACAAGGTTTAACTTTCTTTTTCGACATTCTCTATATAATCAATACAACTTATTTTTAGCCTTCTGTTCAAGCAGAGCTTTACATTTACAACACCTATCTTATTATTAATATATTATAATCCCTTTATTGTTATGTAATAATTTATTATTACAACCTTTTCCATTTCTTACACTTTCTCAGGTGAAGGAACTTCCATTCTATCTAATAAAATAAGTTTTTCAACTAACAGAAAAGTTTTTTATTCAAACGTTTCATCATCATTTAACATCATTATCATTATTATACCTCTAAAATGATACTTTCACGTATTAACTATGACAAATGGAAGCAGTAGTAATAGAAATAGACACTCAATCAACTCTTTGTAGCACCCACTAACCTCTAATCCCCTTTTTTTTTTTTCATTTTTAATTATGAGGGCACTCTTTGAGGAGTAACCAATCCAATAGGTAACTCTATAACTTTGCCATACGTTTGTAATATTTACTCTTCAAATCAATAAATCATTGGTTAGCTGCTAGATTTAAATTTAGACCCTCAGAACAATTTAGACACGGGTTTGAACCCCATTGATGGCATTCTGGAAAATCATAAAATGATCATATAAGACTGAAATCAACTTTTCCAAAGAAATTTTAATCCACATCATAAATGGCAGATCAGTAATGAGCGCAGGAGGATCAATCATATAATAGCCCACATCATTTTCAGTCTTTGTCTCCGGATTTCCTCCTGCAGTATTAGTAACTTCTATAAAATCATCTTGCCCAGCCATCTGCAATGGTGAGAAACTAGTTCCAGAATGAGTTAGTGAAACAACATACACATAATGACAAAAGAAACACAGAATAGACACATGAATATGAAGTTATTAACATTCATATTTGAGTACGTTATGATGTTCAATTTAATCTTAACCTTTCTCCATGGGCTTCACCTGCCCCCAAGACCAATGTTTAAATGATCCAAATCATTCTTAAATTTATTTTCCCTTGATTTTAGTCTCAAATGCAATTTCTCAGTGTACTCATGATCAACCAAGACCTATTCTGTGTATATCAAACAAAACAAAAAATAAATGAAAAATAAAATATCTATCTATCTGCCATCTATCTTTTTCTAAAGTCGGGGCCCCTTTCTGTCTGTCTGAAGACACCAAGAGATTCCCCTCAAAGTCATCCTCAATACCTTCATCAGACAGTTCCTAACAAAAATAAAAAAATCTCTGTCTATCTTTTGTTGGTTGATCAAGTCTACACCGACAACGCTGCACTCACATTTAAATTGTTCTCCAGACATTTTTAAAATCATAGAAAAATAAAAAACAACTTTCTAGTATATAATTTAATACTGTTAAAATAATTCTCTCTCATAAACTGGACCGGACAGAACATAAAACAGACACATGAATGTGAAGTTTTCACATTTTAAGGTTTACTTTCATAAAATACGAAATATAATTTTCTTATTAGTTATTTTATCATCATATCATTGGCCCTCTTTTGCCATTTGCTTGAATATAACAACATTTATCTTAAATACAACCTTTGTTTAAAATCCAATTACTTATTTGACTTTAGTTTAATGCAATAGACTTGACTCAAAGCATTATTGTTTCTCCAGATAATGTGATTTCCCAAATGGAATTTTTTTAATATAATCTAAATATTCTTACTCGTCACTTTGATATAAAAAGAGTTATGATCTGGCACATGTCCATTCTTCCCTTGGGGGAAGAAGCTGTCATGTAGTCAGCTGGTGCGGGTCCTGATGCTGCGATACCGCCTGCCTGATGGAAGCAGTGAGAGCAGCACATGGCTTGGGTGGCTGGAGTCTCTGATGATCCTCTGAGCTTTTTTCACGCACCGCCTGTTATATATGTCCTGGAGGGAGGGAAGCTCACCTCCGATGATGTGTCTGGCAGTTCGTATCACCCTTTGCAGTTCTTTGCGGTTGTGGGCGGTGCCATTGCCGTACCAGGCGGTAATGCAGCCAGTCAGGATGCTCTCTACAGTGCTGGTGTAGAACCGTATGAGGATGTGGTGGTTCATTGCTTAGGTACAGGCACAATGGTTGATGTTTTGAAGCATGTGGGGACTACAGACAGGGAGAGGGACCGGTTGAAAATGTCCGTAAAAACACCAGCCAGTTGGTTTGCGCACACTCTGTTGACGCGGCCCGGAATGCCGTCTGGACCCGCGGCTTTGCGGATATTCACCCGTCGAAATGATCGTGTTACATCTGCAACAGAGACGGAGAGTGAACCAACCTCTGTAGTATCGGCCGTGAGTGCTCGCTCCACGAGGGCGGTGTTGTTGTCCTCGAAATGAGCATAAAATGTATTAAGCTCGTCCGGGAGAGAGGCAGCGGTGTTCATGGCGGAGTTTTTATTCCGTTTGTAGTCCGTGATGGTGTTAATTCCCTGCCACATACTTCTAGAGTCAGTGGTGTTGAACTGTCCTTCAATTTTGTGTCTGTACTGGTGTTTGGCTGCACTGATGGAGTTACGGAGGGCATAACTGGCTTGTTTACGCTCCTCCGCGTTCCCGGAATTAAAAGCGGTGGTCCGCGCAGTAAGTGCCGCGTGAACTTCGCCGTTAACCCATGGTTTCTGGTTGGGGTAGATCTGTATGGTTTTTGTCGGAACAACGTCCTCTACGCACTTCCTGATGAAACACGTTACGCTATCAGTGTAAACCTCGATGTCGTCATCGGAGGCGGACCGGAACATCTCCCAGTCCGCGTGATCAGTCCTGTAGCGCAGAGTCTGACTGGTCCGACCAGCACTGGATCGTTCTGAGGGTGGGTGCTTCCCGTTTCAGTTTCTGCCTGTAAGCGGGCAGAAGCAGAATGGATGAGTGGTCGGATTTGCCAAATGGTGGGCGGGGGAGGGATTTGTAGCCATCCCGGAAAGGAGAATAGCAATGATCCAAAACCCAGTCCCCTCGTGTGTTGAAGCTGATGTGTTGGTGGTATTTTGGTACTATTGTTTTAAAATTGGCTTTGTTGAAGTCCCCGGCAACAGTGAACGCGGCCTCAGGGTGCGCGGTTTCCTGCTGACTTATACTCCCATACAGTTCCTTGAGTGTCCAGTCTGTGTCGGCTTGTGGGGGGGGGATGTACACAGCAGTGATAATGACCGCTGTGAATTCCCTCGGTAGCCAGAACGGTCGACACAGAAGCATGAGATATTCCAGATCAGGAGAGCAGAAAGACTTGATAAAATGTACGTTCCTCTGATCACACCATGATTTGTTGATCATAAAACATCCACCACCTCTGCTTTTACCTGAGAGGTCTTTCGCTCTGTCCGCTCGGTGCATGGAGAAACCAGTGGGTTCGATGGCCGAGTCTGGAATCTCCGCGGACATCCATGTTTCCGTAAGACAGATAACGCAGCAATCTCGCGTCTCTCGTTGGAAAGAGATCCGCGCTCTCAGCTCGCAGAGCTTGTTGTCCAGAGACTGAACATTTGCAAGTAGTATACTGGGTAGTGGGGGTTGATTTGCGCGACGTCTTACTCTGATGAGAACGCCGGCTCTTTTTCCCCTTTTCCTTCTGCGTTTCCGGGGCCGGGCAGCCCAGACAAAGGGATCCGCTGGCGTGTTTGTAAACCGCAGGTCGGCATTTAGGAATTTGAAGTCCGGTTTTCGGTGTGTGATTGCCGAACCAATGTCCAAAAGCGTTTGTCTGTCATACACAATAAGGCAGACAACATCCAAGAACTCATATTGATGGAAGTTTGAAAATAGCCTAAATAGATTTTCTTTGCTGTAAATTGCATACATACTCCTCATTAATTACACAGCAGAGGATCAATCTCTCTATCTGGATCCCAAATTCTAGAATTTTGATTAAAACAAACCTATTACTTCAACCCCTCCTTTTGCTCTCCTCTTTTTATCCCTCTCCTTTATTTCCATAAAAACTACTCATTATTTACAGTGGTTGATTGCTATATCTGTTACTTATTTTTTATATGACAGTTTTTTTTTATTCGCTTTGGTACTATTATCGCAAGTATTTGGTAAAACCTCACAACTGTTAGTACAAAACTCAAAGCAGATCATCAAAAAGTCTGTTTTTTCAAACATGTAATCACATGTTCGATTTGACTAAGTACAACGCCCAAAATTACACATTAAATTTTTCACCACACCTAATCAGTGTGTCATCAATGAAATACCTTTCATATGAAGTAATTGTCTTTCACAATGCAATGCTCACAATACTTTTGATATGTTTCTCATCTGATTTGCGTAAATACATTTGACCAACACTTAATCCAACTGATCTTAATGGTTAATCACTGAACCGTTTGGTAACTACAGAAATAAAATGTGTGTTTGTACAAACATATAAATTACGTGTAACCACACATGATGAATACTCGTTATTGCTAATTGATTTCACATAGTGGTAACCACAATTGGTCACTATATAAAAGTGGGGTTGTAAACACTGGCAATTTCTTTCAACATGGAGCAGTATAGACAGCAAGGAATAGGAAGAGCTCGTGGACAAGGAATCTGTCAGAGAGGTGGGCATGGGCACCAACAGAGAGGTCAGAGCGGTGGGCATGGGGCCCGTCAAAGGGTTGGTCATCAGAGAGAGGGAGGCAGAACTGTTGTCTCTAATGAAGTCCGGGCCATCATCGTTGATCATGTGGTGAACCGAGGCCTTACTATGGCAGAGGCTGCCAGATTAGTTGATCCAAATCTAAAAAGATCAACTGTCAATTCTATCATCCAAACTTTTCGCCAAGAAAACCGGTAAGTGTGGAGGAAGTATACTATTACATTTACAGTAAATTGTAATGCATGTAAATTTATCAGATATGTTACAATATTGGTACAGTATGATTTATTGACAGTATACACTGTTCTATGCTTAGAATTGACAGAAAACCCTATAGTGGTGGCCGTGGCCGTGTGCTGACCGACCAGCAGGAGCGGGCAGTGGTGGAAATGGTGAGGGCCAGGAATGATATACGGCTGTCAGAAATAAAGCAGGCAATTGAGGAGAACAATGACACCTTTGCCAATGTGGCATCCATCAGCCTACCAACAGTAGGCCGCCTTTTAAAGAGGCACCAGGTATCAATGAAACAAATTTTCTTTTGAGAGAAACAATGACCGGGTGAAACAACTAAGGGCTGAGTATGTTCAGGTACAGCACTATACATTGTATTACTGTTACTATTTGATGCATCACTTACGTCATATGTATATTGGAACAACACTGTAAAAAGAACTAACCAAAATATATTTTTTAGAGGGTTATGGTGCTTGACGCTGATGTGAACCATCACAAGTACATTTTTGTTGATGAAGCGGGCTTTAACCTGGCCAAAACTCGTCGCCGTGGACGGAACATCATCGGCCAACGGGCCACTGTCCAAGTGCCTGGACAACGTGGAGGAAACATCTCCATGTGCGCAGCTATCTCTGAAGATGGTGTCATAGGACGTAGGCCATTACTTGGCTCCTATAATGCTGCACATCTTCTTGAGTTTCTCAATGAAATTGAGCCGGCCTGTCAAGGTGAAGGGGTCACCTATGTGTGGGACAATGTCAGGTTCCATCACGCAGAGGTAGTTCAAGCATGGTTTCAGGCCCATCCCCGATTCATGAACCTCTACCTGCCTCCATACTCTCCTTTCCTCAACCCTACTGAGGAATTTTTTTCTGCGGAGGTGGAAGGTCTACGATCGCCAAACCCCTTGAGCGTGCCACACTCCTTCAGGCCATGGATGATGCATGTGATGACATCAGTGTAGACCAATGTCAAGCATGGATTCGTCACGCCAAAAGGTTTTTTCCAAGGTGCATGAACAATGATAACATTCATTGTGATGTGGACGAGAATCTATGGCAAAATGCGCAAGACAGGCTTGATCCAAATTAATGTAATATGTGCACTAAATGTTATGTTTTGCTTTCATTTAGTTACATTTCATTATAGAAAGTATCTATGTTACAATTATATCTGAAAATAAAAACTAATTTGCCCAAACGATTGTAGAGGATGTCTTCATTGATCCTTCACTTGATTACACATAGGATGGATATTTTGGAAATGATAGATTATGTAAATGTTGGGTAATGTAAGTGTATTGCCTAATGTGAAAACTGTGTAATCTGTTTTTTTTATAGTACTGTAGCATATTAATTTCAGCACTTCTAAGGCCGATTTGAAACATGTATTTTGCATTGTTTGCTGTTGGATGAACTGATTGTTAAAAGTACTAAACTGAAAGAAGATCATACTGTTGTATTTCGGTGATTAAACTAAATGTTCTCATTACATATTACAATAATCTTGTGTTTGAAACAATGATTATGTGGACTGAAAACATGTGCAACTGACTGAAAGCATTACATCAGGTTTTGAAAGAATGACTAGCTCCGTTACAAGTGTGATCAGTTTGGATTTTTGTACTAAGAGTTTTGAAAATGTACACCTTACTTGTGAAAATAGTACCAAAGCGAATATTAAAAAAAAAAAAAAGAAAAAAAAAAAACCATGTACCCACAGCTGTCACATCCATTTTGGGTCTCTGTTCAAGACCATTTCTACATTGGCGCTAATTCTCCTTTACTCTCTCTATTAAAAATTACATTAAACATTTTTTTGATTTTTTTTTTTGTAGTAGTTATTGTAGTTCATAACTCCAGAAATGATCACTAATTCCTTGTGTTTCTATTATTAATCTTTTTAATTCTATTTCTTTTCTCCTCTCAGCCTGCCACCACATTAGGATTTCTGTTTCATGAGGAAAACTGAGACAAGAAAAAAAAATAAGTCTTCTGTGCATGCTCACAGCCCTCCCTTTACAACGCCGTCTCTGCTCAGCAGCCCCTTCCCCTACAGATCTTCACAGCACTCAGTCTCTAGTACTGTATGAGAGAGAAACTTTACCTGCTGAAATTTCTTTCCAGACAACAAATGGATAAAACTCTCCTGTCTCTGCATTTTTCTCTAGTCTTGTTCACTGCAATGGAAAACATTTTGCCTTTTCTTTATCTTTTTCCAAATTACTCTATTTTCTTTCCTCTCTCTCTTTCTCTCCCTCCCTTGGGGCTGTCTGTCCAGCCAACCAGTGAGCGAGAGCAAGGCAAGGAAATAACAGAGAATCAGATACCATTTGTTTCTATAATTTTCAACAGTTATTTTACTCAGTCAATTTATTTCAGTTCATTTCTCCCATTTCATTCTTGGGCACTTCTTTATTGTATCTGATTCTCCGCGCCACTCCGCCCTTGCACACAACACCTCATCAACGCTAAAATCATGCATTTAAACAAACACAAAACCAGCGCAATTAGTATTTGTAAGTACACAGGCACTAACAACATAGTTAGTCATGCACATTATTCATTATATCAAACATGCACAGAGTTCAACAATTCCCCGTTTTCTGCTCAGTCCGGGTTCCGTCAAAACTGCAAAAAATAATCTAAATCTACCACCTGGAGGAATTTTGCGCGAATTTTCACTTCTCCACCCGCGTTAGGATTTTTACCTCTACAGGATTTATTTAGCTGCGGCTGTTCTCATTGAGCAAGCAAAATGTATTTCAGACTCATATGCAGCTGTTTATTTCTTCAAATAAGTCTGGATGAGCTCCGCCTACTGTCTTTCCCAAAGGACTGTCCCATAAGACAAGATCCCCCACAACCTTCACTCTTTGTGGGGCTAATCTCCCTTCTCGGTGGCTAATAAGAAGTTCAATCTTTTTAGGTCTTACCAGCTCTTCAAGTTTGACTTCTGGGAAGAATCTCTGCAATTGCTTAGGTTTAATGTCTTTATGCACTTTAGCAATTTCATCCAAGCCATAACAGAGAAGGTCATGCGTTCTTTCTTTGTCCTCATCAGTCTTGACTCCAAGAAGATATCACTTGGTTTTCACCTTGATGGCGATTCCAGCAACTCCATGCACTATCAGAGTGACATCCTCGCTCCTTAACCTCAATCTTTCTGCAGCCTTGTGAGTTATATAGTTGGTATCTGATGCAAGGTCTACTAAAGTTCCAATCTTCTGCCCCGCATTAGCTGTAACATCCATGAGCATCATGATGATAGGTAGTTCTTGTACCCCACTTTCCTTTAAAATTCCAACTTGGGTTTTTCCAGTGCAAGTCACAGTTGCAGCTTTGTTGAAGGCATTTCTGCATCGCTCAGCCAGCTCTGGGGAAAGTTCAGCTAAAAATTCCTCTTGCTCTGCTGTTAGCACATTTACCTTCTTACTATCCTTTAGATACCTTTTCTCACTGCCACTCATGGATACTCTTATGAATATAATGATGATCAGGTGCATTTTCTTTTCTGTAGTCTCTATTTTTACACAAGAATGTTTCTCTGCAGTCGGTGTCACACTCGTGACACTTTTTACATGCCCTAATCTTTCTCATAGCTGCTTTTTTTCAGCTAGCTTTAACTCTAACTTCTTACAGAAGAAAATCTTGTCTTTATGATTTACAGCTCCACACACAGCACAACCACCTTCAGAATCTTTCTTTGTGGTACTTGTAGATGCGTGCCTTCTTTCAAATCTATTTTCCGATTCATCTAGTCTTTCTACCTTGTCGGTGATTCTGAGCTGTTCAAGTTTCTCAAGAACGTCTTCCTGTTTCCTTAAAAACTTCAGCAGGAGGTCAAAGTGATTCTACATACTTATCAGGGTCAAGCATAAAGATAAGCCAGTCTCTTTTTACAAATTCAGGCAGTTTACTCTCAATAGACCTTATGAGGGGGTTCTTGATTGCACCGATGTCCCCAAGATCTGTCAGGTCAGATAGGGCTTTCTCAACAGTCTGGATCAAGTCTATCACTTTTCTGGGTTGATTGCCCTTTAAAGCAGGAATTCTTTCTAGTTCTTCAATAATTTCCATGGCGATGGTTACCTTGTTACCATATAGATTTTCCAGCACTCTAAACACATCCTCAGCAGTGCTATAACTTGACAGCCTTTGATCCTTCACAACTCTATCACCCAAGCTGTCCAGGAGCTGGATTTTCTTGACCTCAGCTGATCCAGCTGGTTCTCCTTGTTTCTGCAAGCTTTCCCAATCCTTCCTCCAACTGAAGAAATCTCTCTTGATTCCATTAAATTTGGGCAAACTAGTTGGTTTTATTCTCACAACTGGTTTAATCGGCATAGTTTGGAGAGCTGTATTTGGGTCTACTGGACCTGCAAATTGAGAACTTCTTTCAGCATTATGTGCAGTAATAAACTCACTGTTTCTTGAAACAAGTCTATTATTTTGTGCTTTTAACTACTTTACTCTGCTCTCAAAGTCCTTCTCTATTGTAGGAATCCATCGCTCCCAGCTGTATAGACTTTTGACAGCTCTAAGAGCCTTTCCAAGTGAATTAGTTGAACTTCATATCCTTCACAATTGATACCAGCAACAGGCATTAAAGCAGAATGTTCACACACTTTCTCAGCTTCATGGACTGCAACAGATAATTCCTCTTGGCCATACCTCTGCCATAGGTTAAATTGGACATCTTTCCGCACTACTTCAAGCTTTGTCTCACCATCACTAAAAGTCTTCTCAATATCTGCTGCCTGCTGCATTTCAAGCTCCACTTTCTCATCACTCTTTGCTTTCTCTTCCAGCTCTGCCACCAATCCCATCTTATAATCATCATTTGCATCAAAAAGTGTTCTTGCAATAGAAGAGAGATTCTGGAATTCCTTTCTAAGTTCAGATTCAATCATTTGACTTGACTCTCGAATGAGAAGGTTAGCTTGCCTTGTAAAACACATCTTTGCAGTGGTTCTCTCTCTCTCTTAAGTTGGTCCACTGTTTTCCCCAAAGCTTCTTCTGCCATCTTTTCAAATTTAATGATATGTTGTCTTAAACCAGCTCAATTAATCTACTGATTACTTATGTGGACAATGTTGATTTTTGTCCTTTGTGCCAGCTATATTTTTTGGACCATCAGAAGCCTTTAATCTTCATATCCACCAGCGTGGTTATTAAGTGTCAAGTTATACAGGGATTCTCAGCCTCAATGTCTGCCCAAACTTGAAAAAGGCTTCAATCAACTTCAGAAGGTGCATGGAATAACTCAAAACATCTGATTCTTCATCACTGAAGCAATTTATTGAACATCTTTCAGTAGCAACTTGATCTTCTTTGCTTATTTTCAGTGCTTATTTCAGATATTTAGCTTAATAACCTATACAGAGAAAATACAAACATATATGTATGTGTAATAAATACATATACATATACATATATATATATATATATATATATATATATATATATATCACTATACACAACAATGAGAGCATTAAAGGATATTTAACTCATTTAAACTACAAACAATATTACTAGAATACTCACAAATCACAAAGTACATATTTACATAGCGGTTCAACAGCAGCACTAAATCAAATGCACTTACTGAACATGGCCAGTTAGCATATTAGATGCTAAACCCGCTAGCATTACCAATCAACTTGCGAGACATACACAACGTTCTTTTAAACAGTTTGTAGTCTCTAAAGAAATTAGTCTTTATCCTACCAGTAGCATCTCAAAGTTGATGAACACATTGTGGCTTTTCCCAGCTGTCCGTGAACAAACTCAGCAATGTGGTTTACCTTATCATGCAGGTTTTAGCAATCTTTCTCCTTTGGTTTTAGAATCAGCAACAACACCAACTTGAGTAGGAGAAGCACATCCACTTTGCAAACAAAGATCCCTTTGCATGCTGGTAATCACTTCTTCTAATTCTTCTTCTTCTTCTTCTTCTTCTTCTTTGGTGTTTAATGGCGGTTGGCAAACCAGTTTAATGGTGCATTACCGCCACCAACTGGACTGGAGTGTGGAACGAGAGATTAAGCAGGAAAATAAAAAATAAATAAAAAAATTTAAAAAAGGAGAAAAAAAAGAAAAAAGAAAAAAAAAAGAAACAAACAAAACAAAAATTTAATTCTTTTATCTAAATCAGTTTCTTTAAGAAAGTTAATTATATGACAATATATCTGGCCTGCTGTTTTCCCCAAGAGACCTGACAATGAGACATCATGATGTTTTGCCTTCCGTAATGACTGAAAGAGGTGTTCCCTCTTGATAGTGTATCTCCTGCACTGAAGGAGAACATGTTCATCTGTTTCTGGTTGGTTACAATATATACATTTCCCAGTTGTATGCTTGCCTATTTTATATAACGAAAGGTTGAGACCTGTATGTCCTATTCTCTGACGAGTGATTAAATTTTCTTCCCTACATTTCCAGCCCACCGTCCTCCCAGCACCAACATGTCTCTGTACTTTATATAGATGCCTTCCAGTTTCGCTATTGTCCTAATGCTCCTGCCATACTGACTGTGCATATGTCCTGATAAATATTTTAGCTTCATCTTTAGTTAATGGGGTTTTTAGGTCTACATGTTTGATTTTGAGTGTTTCTTTGGCCAGAATATCCACTTGATCATTTCCCTCCACACCAACATGAGCAGGAACCCAAATGAAGCATGTGGACAAACCCTTTAGCTCCATCCTGTACAATATAAGGAATATGTCATTGATGATATTTGATCTAAATGATGATTTGCCAGATTTAATACTCATAAGTGCAGACAAGCTATCAGATGCAATAACAGTATTATTTGTTTCCCTCTCTTCTATCCACTGCAGGGCCAGTAATATTGCAGTCCATTCTGTGTTATACACTGACACATGATCTGATATTCTTTTCTTAATGTATGACTCACTTGCTGGGATATAAACTGCTGCACCTGCATGCCCTGTATCAGGATCTTTGGAGCATCTGTGAATATAAACACAGAGTCTGAATAATGCAAATCAAAATAATTCTGTACTATGATGCAAGTTGCTGAAGTTGCTTTGAAGTATCCTTCAATTCCTGCTGTATGTTTAGGTCTACACTTGGTGTTGGGAATAACCAGGGAGGAATAGAAGACTGTGGCACTGTAGGGCTGTAATCTAATTGTCGTAATCCTATGACTTCTGCCTTTGCATCACCAATCCACCCAAAACTTGTGAAATTTGTCTCATTGTGTTCCCAGCAATCTATTAAAAGACTCTTGGCAGCATGAGAATCACATTGCCCCTGGAGATTAACCCAGTATCCCAGTATTCCACCTGCATTGCTGATACCGGAGATGTTCTGAATGATCCACTGCAAATTCTTAAGGCCTGAGCTTGTAATACATCCAATTTCTTAAGGTTTGATTCTGCTGCTGACATGTACGCTACACATCCATAGTCAAAAACGGATCTCATGAGTGCCCAGTATATATTTTGTACAGCTGCTCTACTTGCTCCCCACTCTTGTCCTGATAGACAACGTAATATATTGATGACCTTTTTACATTTGTTCTTAACTTTGTCTAAATGAGTATTCCATGTGAGCTTCACATCAAACCAAACCCCAAGAAATCTAACTGTTTTGACTTGCTCAAGAGAATGTTCATATAACTTCATGGAAATAGGCGTGACTTTATGCCCCCTTGAGAAACAAATCACCTGTGTTTTTGCTACAGATAATTTGAATCCCCATTTATCTGCCCATTTTTCCACATCAAATATTGCAGCTTGCATTTTCTTACTGACGTGTGAAACATTACGGCCTCTTACCCACAGAGCCCCGTCATCTGCATACAAAGATTTCCCTACGCTTTGTTCAACATGAGAGAAGATGTCATTTATCATTATGTTAAATAACAGCGGGCTACACACACTACCTTGCGGAGCCCATTCTCCACCTTATATACACAATACACTGGAATATTCTGCACCTACTCTTACTTGTATTTCCCTGTCAAATAAAAAGTTCATAACCCAATTATATGTTCTACCACCAATACCCAATGACTTCAACTTAATAAGTAACCCTTCTTTCCAGAGCATATCATATGCTTTTTCTATGTCAAAGAATACAGCTATCAATACTTCTTTGTTGGTCTGTGCTTTCCTGATTCTAAGCACAATACTGAGTCCATTGAATTCCGACCCCTACGGAACCCACTTTGGTATGGGTAAAGAAGAGCTTTACTCTCTAGGAAATATGTTAAACGTTCGGTGACCATTCGTTCCATAATTTTGCATAAATGTGAAGTTAATGCAATAGGTCTGTAACTGGAAGGGTCTGACTGATCTTTTCCTAGTTTTGGAATGGGCACAATTATTGCTTGTTTCCAAGCTAAAGGAAGTTGGCCAATATCCCAAACTCTATTAAACAAACTCAACACCA
The DNA here is from genome assembly GCA_032164185.1 of Moxostoma hubbsi. Lineage (NCBI taxonomy): Eukaryota > Metazoa > Chordata > Actinopteri > Cypriniformes > Catostomidae > Moxostoma > Moxostoma hubbsi. The sequence goes on from JAVLUX010000231.1 coordinate 268,279, forward strand.
TGTCCAGTGCACTATCTGTCATGTGTGCCAACATTCCATAACATACACCATCTTTCCCTGGAATGGTCTGACGAGCACTCGTAATTGCTCTTCTTAGCTCAAACATATTAAATGGTAGATCTAACGGATCTCCTGACACCTCCCTTTTCTCTGTTATTTTGGGATTCTCCATTAAGATTCTATCTCTACACTGCCTAGCCTTATCTGTGAGATTACATGAACTATGAACCCTTTCAAATGTTTGTGCAAGAAGTTCTGCTTTTTCTAAATTATTGACAGCCATTTTGTTCCCAGTGATCAACACTGGTATCTCATAATTTCTTCTAATCCCCCCCATTCTTCTAATCATGCCCCCCACATTCTGACAGCTGTACTTCCCTTCCAACAGTGCTACAATGCTGCCTCCAAAATGTTCGTTTTTGTATTCTTATAGTCCTCCTTACTATTGCTTGGGCCCTTTTATACTGGATCAATGCATCCTGGGAATGAAGTTTCTGAGTTCTCTAAATGCTTTATTCCTGGCTTTTATGGCCTTACTACAGTTATCATTCCACCAGGGTACACTCTTGGTCCGTTTAGTTCCTGTACTCTTAGGAATTGTTTCCTCAGCAGACTGAATAATCTCACTAACTATTTTACTATTGATTATGTTTACATCTGACTGGTTCTCCTCTTTAAGTTTCCTGAATCTGTTTGTACTGATCTCTTGGGAAAACATCCCAGTTAGCATTTCCCAATTTCCATCTGTGAATTTTCTTACCCTTATCATAATATCCTTCAATGCCAACTTTAGTTACCACAGGGTAGTGCTCACTTCCTATTGTGGTATGTTTGATCACATTCCATGTGCTTAAACCTGCTATTTCACTAGACACATGTGTTAGATCAAGCACTGCCTCTGTGTTTTGCATACTATTATATCGTGTTCCTTCCCCATTATTAATACACACCAAACAGTGATTATCTATAAATTCTTTAACTACTAAACCATTTAAATCTGTTCTATTGCTGCCCCATAGTGAATTATGTGAATTGAAATCCCCAAACCATATCACATTATCTTGCAATAGCCCTCCAACATCCTCTAATATATCTAGACTTATTTTCCCACATGGATTATAGTAATTAATTTTGTCAATATTACCTCTATTAGTCCATACCTTAACCGCAATTGATTCATGATCTGTGCTTATACATATAACCTTATAACTCATTCCATTTTGTAGGAATGTCACAACGCCTAGATTCTCTATCTCTTCTAACATCAGTATATCCCTTTATAATAAAGTCCAACTGTGGCTTTAACCATGTCTCCTGTATACAAATTACATCAGGTTTCTCTTCCAACTTATCAATATACTTTTTAAACTCTTGGCCATTTGAAATTAAGCTTCTTGCATTCCACTGGAGTAGAATTAACACCATTAAGAGGATCCAACACATGTCTGAGATGATAGAATATCTTCATTAAGAATGTCTTTAACTGTTTCCCAGTGCAGCCCCCTCACATCAAGGTACTTCTCAGCTGATTTGACAATTATTTTGATCCTTTCATTTCGGCTTTTTGTCTGTGCTGAACAGTTGATTATATCTGCCATAAAGAATACAAAGTCATTCTTGTTCACTATCAGAGTTTCCTCCTTCAACTTATCACATCCTCCACATTTCCCTGCATCTTTATTCCTAGTGTCATTTTGCCTTGTCACCTGCACATCTCCTGAAACCTTCTTTGCTGCCTCTGCGTAGCTTATTCCCTGAGTAGCCTTGACTCGCTGCACCTCTGCTGCTCTTTTACTTTTTAGCTATGTTCTCCTCCACAATTACAACACTTCAGCTTTGTCCCCTCTGCACATTTGCCATACTCGTTGTTTCCACCTCATCTGTCACATGTTTGCTTTCCCTTGCACATGGATGCTACATGTCCGAACCTCTGACATTTGAAACATCTGAGAGGTGGGGGAACATACGGCCTCACATCATAACACATACACTACCGTTCAAAAGTTTGGGGTCACATTGAAATGTCCTTATTTTTGAAGGAAAAGCACTGTACTTTTCAATGAAGACAACTTTAAACTAGTCTTAACTTTGAAGAAATACACTCTATACATTGCTAATGTGGTAAATGACTATTCTAGCTGCAAATGTCTGGTTTTTGGTGCAATATGTACATAGGTGTATAGAGGCCCATTTCCAGCAACTATCACTCCAGTGTTCTAATGGTACAATGTGTTTGCTCATTGGCTCAGAAGGCTAATTGATGATTAGAAAACCCTTGTGCAATCATGTTCACACATCTGAAAACAGTTTAGGTCGTTACAGAAGCTGACCTTCCTTTGAGCAGATTGAGTTTCTGGAGCATCACATTTGTGGGGTCAATTAAACGCTCAAAATGGCCAGAAAAAGAGAACTTTCATCTGAAACTCGACAGTCTATTCTTGTCCTTAGAAATGAAGGCTATTCCATGCGAGACATTGCTAAGAAATTGAAGATTTCCTACAACGGTGTGTACTACTCCCTTCAGAGGACAGCACAAACAGGCTCTAACCAGAGTAGAAAAAGAAGTGGGAGGCCGCGTTGCACAACTGAGCAAGAAGATAAGTACATTAGAGTCTCTAGTTTGAGAAACAGACGCCTCACAGGTCCCCAACTGGCATCTTCATTAAATAGTACCCGCAAAACACCAGTGTCAACATGTACAGTGAAGAGGCGGCTGCGGGATTCTGGGCTTCAGGGCAGAGTGGCAAAGAAAAAGCCATATCTGAGACTGGCCAATAAAAGAAAAAGATTAAGATGGGCAAAAGAACACAGGCATTGGACAGAGGAAGACTGGAAAAAAGTGTTGTGGACAGATGAATCCAAGTTTGAGGTGTTTGGATCACAAAGAAGAACGTTTGTGAGACGCAGAACAAATGAAAAGATGCTGGAAGAATGCCTGACGCCATCTGTTAAGCATGGTGGAGGTAATATAATGGTCTGGGGTTGCTTTGGTGCTGGTAAGGTGGGAGATTTGTACAGGGTAAAAGGGATTCTGAATAAGGAAGGCTATCACTCCATTTTGCAACGCCATGCCATACCCAGTGGACAGCGCTTGATTGGAGCCAATTTCATCCTACAACAGGACAATGACCCTAAACACACCTCCAAATTGTGCAAGAACTATTTAGAGCAGAAGCAGGCAGCTGGTATTCTATCGGTAATGGAGTGGCCAGCGCAGTCACCAGATCTGAACCCCATTGAGCTGTTGTGGGAGCAGCTTGACCGTATGGTACGCAAGAAGTGCCCATCCAACCAATCCAACTTGTGGGAGCTGCTTCTGGAAGCGTGGGGTGCAATTTCTCCAGATTACCTCAACAAATTAACAGCTAGAATGCCAAAGGTCTGCAATGCTGTAATTGCTGCAAATGGAGGATTCTTTGACGAAAGCAAAGTTTGACGTAAAAAAAATCTTATTTCAAATACAAATCATTATTTCTAACCTTGTCAATGTCTTGACTCTATTTTCTATTCATTTCACAACGTATGGTGGTGAATAAGTGTGACTTTTCAGGAAAACACAAAATTGTTTGGGTGACCCCAAACTTTTGAACGGTAGTGTATATCCAATAAAGATCTTTTCCGGGAGTCTTTCCTCATCAAATGTAATCAGTACAGAGAGACTGTCACTTTTAATCCCATTTCTGCTTGCTTTAAGACGTCTGACTTCACTCACTTTTGCATTTGTTACATTTCCTTTAACATCATCTGTTGTTACATTTACCGGAATCCCTGTAATAACTCCTCTGACCAATTTTCTATCAGTCATCAGAGAACATTGTACTTTCTTGCCATTTATTTTATTAATTCTGACTACTTTTCCTTGTTGTACTCCATCCTTACATACAATTAGTAATGATCCATTTCGCAATATTTTAGCACTCCTTACCTCCCCAATTTCCTTACTTATGGATTTAGTTAGCTGTATTGGATTCCAATTGCCGAATGAAGCCCCCTCTTGCGCAAGTTTTACTATTGCCTTGAAATCCTCTCTCCTCCTTTCTGTTACTGCTGCTCTCCCATCATTATCACTCCCATCCGATTTTAGGCTCTTTTTACACTTATTTTTCCTACCTGCTATATTTCACTTTTCATAACTCCCGCCACCTACGTGCATCTCTTCTAACTCACTTCCTGAACCGTCACTTCCTTCTGCCATCTCTCGTCCAGTCCAGTCCAGGATCCACCAGTTCCGCTGGTAATCACACACACCCACACCTGGTTTTATGTAACATGTGCAATTTCAGTGGCCAATCAGCTTCCTTGTTTCTTCGAGGTTGCCATGTGCTCACAATCAATAGTCTCCATTCATTTGTATCTCAAATCTAAGCTCATTTTATCTGATAGAATCTTTCTCTTTATTTAACAATGATATTTAATTAATTAATTAATTTTTATTTAATTTTTAAGTTTTAACTTAACAGTGCCTGCAGGGCATTTTGCCAATGACACATAACGAGTTTCATAACAATATGTCAGTGTGCTTGAAAAATAAAGCATTTTATAACAAAATTAAAAATAGGCTATGACCAAAATGGCACATTGGAAAATTTGGTATCATTCAACTCAGCATCCCGCACAGAATCTAATAAATCCTGATTTGTGATTTTAGGTGAAACTGTTCAGAAGTTATAGCAAAAATATGCATTTTCCATATCTCATGACCACTAGGTGGCACTGTGCCAAAACTGCACAGGTCCCCTCGGGTCATGGTTTCATAACAGACACCAAAGTTTGAATATGTTAAAGCATTGCAGAGATATAGCCTCACGTCCAGTTTGACTAATCAACTTGAATTCCACAAATTTCTGTCAGCCTGGTCTGAAAATGATCTGATTAAATTTTCATGCAAATCTGACGAACAGTCTAGGAGTACCTGGAGTGGTGGTGGTGTAGTGGCTAGAGCACAGGGCTGCTAATCAGAAGGTTGCTGGTTCAAACCCCACATCCACCACCATTGTGCCCTTGAGCAAGGCACTTAACTCCAGGTTGCTCCGGGGTGATTGGCTCTGTAAGTTGCTTTGGATAAAAGCGTCTGCCAAATGCATAAATGTAAATGTACCTGGGAGGTTTTTCAAAGATTTGCTCCAGTTAATGATCTCATTGTCCTCTATCTGTGTGTTTCACAACTTTTCCACATATTGTTCAATGGGCTGCCATAGACTTAATGGTGGAAGAAGAATAAAAAGAAGAAGAATGAAAAGAACACAAATGGGAGTCTCGTGGTGCCATGCGAGGGTCAGACCTGTAAACGGCAATCTCTGCACACTTTGCTAGTTTTTAATTATTTTTATGTCGTAAACCGGTGAGATTCGATACACCATACTACATAACTGCTCTATGAAGTCAACATGGCAAAAAATTCAAAATCCTCTGGCTCTGGAGACATTAAAAGACACTTACATGCTCAAGTTGATACCTCTGGCAGGCCCACAGATCAGGGACTCAGCTTGTTACAGCGGGAGAAATTCAATGCCAGCTGTCCAGCATGTCTGTAATGCTTACGAATGTTTTAGCGGACCTGGAGGATCTTGCTGTAATATGTCGATCAATTACAGCGATGGAGGCAAACTTCTCTGAGCTAGTTACAAGATTGCCGGATGTCAAACGATGGATTGATTATCTTGAGTCATCGGAGAGGGAATTTGCTGCTAATTCGCTAGCAACCAAGACAGACTTGGAATGCATCTGGGAAAAGTTGGAAGATTTAGAGAATCATAATCAGCAAAACAATGTACAAATAGTTGGAATTCCTGAGCATGAAGAAGGTCAAGACATGGTGAAATTCCTAGACGAGCTCTTCTCGAGTCTGCTCGACATTACAGGCCATAAGCTGGAAATAGACAGAGCTCACAGAGTCCTGGCTAGGAGAGCCAAAGAAGGAGACAGACCGATCAATTCTAGAAAATTTCTGAGATCATCCGATAAAGATCTCATGTTGCACAAGGCGAGGAGTAAAGGAAGGCTTTCTTGGAAGAATCACAGCATTTTCTTGTTCCCAGACTTTGCGAATTCGAAAAGAGTGAAACGTGATCGATTCAAGGAATGCAAGAAACTCTTACATCAATGGATGCTTGAACCCCTAATAAAAATAAAAAAATCTGAGCAAAACAATAGGGTTTATAGCACTTCGTGCTTGAACTCCTAATAATAAGAAAATCGGAACAAATACAATAGGGTTCCTACACCTTTGGTGCTTGGACCCCTAATAAGAAAATCTGAACATTAACAATAGGGTTCCTACAACTTCGGTGCTTGGACCCCTTAAAAAAAATCTGAACAAATACAATAGGGTTCCCACACCTTTGGTGCTTGGACCCCTGAAAAGAAAATCTAAACAAATACAATGGGGTTCCTGCACCTTCTGTGCTTGGACCCCTAATAATAAGAAAATTGGAACAAATACAGTAGGGTTCCTTCACCTTCTGTGCTTGGACCCCTAATAATAGTTATTTTGCAATAACAGCATTGAAATACCTTCACGCAAATGCTTATTAGTGATCTGCGTTACTTAACAGCAAAATGCTAAAGAGGGTGAATAAATCTTTATGACTTCACTGAAGTATTTTTGGAGTTTATAGTGGACATATTTCAACTTTACAGTTGAGTGTGATGTTGACCACTCATGGAGTTTATAAGTTGACTGTCTCTTTGACAGTGCCAACAAATTATCAAATGTTTTCTTTATAGCAATGAATGTGGTAGAAAGTGGCTCTTTGAAAAATGAATACCAAACCATGAAAAAACTGAACTGTTACACCCCTAATTTATAGGCTTTTACATGTATATATGTAGTGATAGTGATAATGCCTACTGTTGTGGAGTAGCTAACTACAAGTAGCGACGCTTGACAGTAGCTTGTAACAGTGTTCAGAGGACAGGCAAGGAGGAGACGGTAACCAGCAGAACAGTCAACATAACTTTAATTACATAAATCAACTTAAACAAACATAAACACACACACACACACACACACACACACACACACACACACACACACACACACACACACACACTGGCCGCATGTGTGTCTCTCTCTCAAAATAGCACCACCGGCTCGTCTTTATCCCCCTCCCAGCTGATTAGGACAATTCAGTGCTAGGCATGCATCCTCACGGCCTGGCCACACCCTCCTCCTCATCACATAGCTCAGCTGCTTTTAAAACAGTGTAGCTTTTGCAGTAGCGAATTACTTTTTCCAGCAAGTAGTGGTGAAGCACGACCAAACGCGACCATGTTTTGGTCAGATTATAACTAATAGCCTCCTTTATTGCGTAGAAGCCAAACTTCTACTGTCAAAGTGTCAGAAGAACTTGCAGCATATTCTGTCTGCTGCTCTGAATCAGGCAGCATCTTTTTTCTTCTTTAAAAATGGAAGATCATAAACAAAAACTTTTTCAGACACTTTGTTGTAAAAACTACTCTAAGATTTTCTTGTTAGAAATGAACAAAATTTAAACATTGAGCAAGTACACCAACAATCCATCTTTCAAACCATGTTTTTGCCGTACCCCATAAAACTATTGTAAGCCTATAGTAAATATTTATATTTTTGAGCTGCCAGAATGGATTTGGCAGGAAATTGCATACTTCCAAAATCCATCCATGCGTGTTTACGTAATGTCCGTAAATAAAGAAATAAGGTCCAGCTACTACAGCGCCTGTATATGTGCGGTGATAGGTGTGGTAGTTTGAAGCTGCAAGCTTGTATCCACAACAAATGAGTGGCATAGACCATGGATTATTCAAAAAGGCAACCCTCTGGAGAATCATCTGTTTTCAAAATAAAGAAATCTCAAACCAAGAACAGTCTGCAAGCACAAAGGGAAAGTGACAGAGCCCATAATAAAACACATAATAACATCGGATTTGCTTTTCAGAGGTGGCGACAACTCCAAGATCTTAAAGGATTTAAAAGCGACCCAGAGATGGAGGTTTTCTTGCTGGACAGGTAAGATATTTTATTGGACCGATTGTTAGCCAGGCGGTACTTAGCACGGTAGTTTGTTAGATAGTGTTAGCAACTGTAATGGGGCAATTTATTTTTACTTTTTTTTATTTTATGCTGGTAAAAATGCCAATCTCTAAACCAGTTACTACCTTGGTCTATTTGCCTGCTAGTTAAGTTATAATAGTTTCCGTCATTTCATTTGAACTGATATGACTAGCTATCGTTATGTCTAATGTCAATTGTCTAATGCAATGGTGCAATTTATTATGGATTGTGGTTCTGCAGTGCTTCCAATTTAATTTGTGAGGGAGGAAAGACAATGGAATTTGTTTTATTTATTTTTTTACTTTTATGCTGGTAAAAATGCCAATCTCTAAACCAGTTACTACCTTGGTCTATTTGCCCGCTTGTTAAGTTATAATAGTTTCCACCATTTGATTTTAACTGATATGACTAGCAATCATTATGTCTAATGTCATAGTTTCCTAACTTTTGTAAAGCAATTTATTTATTTTTATTAAAGCTATTTAAAATAAGCTACTTACCTGCTCATAAGACATTTTAAATAAATCCATCTTTTTCTTCCTTTTGTTATTATATATATATATATATATATATATATATATATATATATATATATATATATTTTTTTTTTTTCCTTCTTTTTTTTTATGGGAGGGGGCAAGTTTTGTTGTCAAGTGACATTCGCTCTGATAAGATGATTACACCAGTACTACTCAAACAATCAGATTCATCTAATTGCCAAAACAGTGTTTCTCTGCAAGTAACTTGCCGTTTTGTGCTTCAGCTGCTAGAGGGCGAAAAGTTATTATTTAATAGACAACACAACAGGATATTTACCTTTACTTTTTTAAAGTTATTATTTCCTATTGAGGAATTTATTTTCTGTTTGTGAATATGTTTATTTTGATTCTCATTATCTGTACGTTATTGGGAGAAGCATGAGAAATAATTCCTATTATGCATAACTATTTGATAACACATTTTCTCCATTTCTTAGCATAAATAAATTAAATTATTGGTTAAAGAAATAATTTATTACGGCATGTACTATTATGTGACAATCATTTATAGGGTGACCATATGTCCTCTTTATTTCAAAAAGGATTTCAAAATTACCTCTTAATGTCCAGGATTTGGCATTGTCTATATATTATTTTTTAGTTTAGATCAAAATTACCTCTTAATGTCCAGGATTTGGCTTTGTCTACATATAATTTTTTATAATTTGTGTAGCTATTAATGTCGGAGTGGGAGTCCAGGTTGGCCTCAGAAGCAAACACATTTCAGTCTGTGTTTTGGTACTCATGGTGTAGTGAGGAGTCGGCTCCTTCCAGTCACACTTTTACAGTCCTCACTGTGGGTTGATGATGGGAGTGTATTTGGGGAATAGGAACAGGGATAAGTGATCAGATTGTCCTACATGGGGAGGGGGTGGCTTTGTAGGCATCAGTGATGTTTGTAAAAACATGATCAAAAGTGTTGTCTCCTCTTGTAGGGCAAAAAAAAATTTGATAAAATTTGGGGAGCGCTGTCCTCAAATTGGTGTGATTGAAATCCCCAGCAACGATAAAGGCTCCATCCGGATGTGTTGTTTGTAGTTTACTAACAACAGAAGAGAGTTCCTTCATGGCTAGCTTAGTATTAGTATCCGGGGGTACATATGCTGCAGCGATTATGGTAGATGTAAATTCACGGGGCAGGTAAAAGGGTCTGCACTTGATAAAGAGGTGCAGACCCTCTTCAGACCAATATCAGCAGAACAGTGGGATTTGGTAATAAGAGCATCTGTGCACCAATTTCTGTTTACATAGATGCAAGCACCTCTACCTTTGCTTTTACCAGAGTCCACAGGCGTTTTGTCAGCTCTATGGATATTGCGCCCCTCTAGCTCAATCGCGCTGGATGGAATGGTGCTATTGAGCAAAGTTTCTGTGAAAATAACGTTATATAACGTTGCAGTCCAAAAATATTCGCTGAATAATCCAGAGATGTAGTTCGTCGATCATATTTGCCAGTGACCGTACATAAGCGAGGAAGATGCTCTGTAGCGCTGGGCGATGTGGGTTTAGCTTTAGCTTAGCCTGCAGGCCACCTCGCTTACCCCATCTTTGTTTATGCTCGCAGCGCTGGGCACTTCCTGTCGGACTGGCTGACTCACTCGAGTCCGGGGACGGGAGTAACTCTGGAGGTAGCAGATGGAGGTCTGATTTTGTATCCACTGCGGTATTTGTGCAGCGTAGATGTTCAACAGTTAGGACTATCATACAATCTGTGTATTTGACACTGTGCTTCCGTTTTCATGCATATACGTGTCCTGGTGTTATTAATTGCCGCATATTAACATACCACATCATCAAGTTCACCGATGACACAACCGTGGTGGGTCTCATCAGCAAGAACGACAAGTCAGCATACAGAGAGGAGGTGGACTGGTGTAGAGCCAGCAACCTGTCTCTGAATGTGGACAAAACAAAAGAGATGTTTGTTGACTTTAGGAGAGCACACAGTGACCACTCTCTGCTGAACATTGACAGCTCCTCTGTGGAGATCGTCAAGAGCACAAAATTCCTTGGTGTTCACCTGGCGGAGAACCTCACCTGGTCCCTCAACACCAGCTCTATTACCAAGAAAGCCCAGCAGCGTCTCTACTTTCTTCAAAGGCTGAGAAAATCTTCCAACCCCCATCCTCACTAAATTCTATAGAGGGACTATTGAGAGCATCCTGAGCAGCTGCATCACTGCCTGGTTTGGGACTTGCACCGTTTTGGACCGCAAAGCCCTGCAGGGGACCGCTGAGAAGATCATCGGGGTCTCTCTTCCCTCCATCAAAGACATTTACACAAAACGCTGCATTTTTCGAAAGTGTCATCTTTTTTGCACTACTTAGATTACAAATGTGTACTGGTCTTTTACTGTGCCTAATGTCCTGTTCCTTTTAGTAATTTATTGTACTGTCCCATACTTTTTTGCTCACATTTGCAAGTGCACTTTATGTAGAAATGTTATTCAGTCTGTGTAGCCTCATGTGGTTCTGTGTTTGTCCTATGTTGTTTTTATGTAGCACCATGGTCCTGGAGGAACGTTGTCTCATTTCGCTGTGTACTGTACTAACTGTATATGGTTGAACGACAATAAAAACCACTTGACTTGAATATTAGGGCCGCATATAGCATGTTAGCACATTAGCATTATGAATTCAGAATCTAAACAAGATTAATTAAACATTTTATACTGGAAATATATTACTTTATATCACTAGTGAGTGGTTAAAAGTGCACTCAGCACTCATTTAAAAAGATGAACTCATTAACAAATAAAGTGTAATTTTGAAACATATGTATAAAACCATGACCACTCACATGAGATAAAAACTCCAGTCACATCAGTAAACTAATAAAAAGCTGTTTTATACTATATGGAGAGGGTCCACTCATGGGGGCTGCCATGTTAGACCACATGACCAGCCAAATACTACATGCTAATCTCAGTAACCACCCTGTTATTGGACACTTTTGCTCATGGATTAAATTAAGGATGGCTGGCTGTGAATTGTGAATTTTTACACTGGCATCCATAACTGTAACAATGCAACAGCTTGGTTCAAGAAGTAATTTATCTCAAAGACGATTTGATTTTCATTGATAATTTATAAACTGTTAAAGACAGAACTACCGTGAGCTACGAGGTTGATGTTATACGCTTCCGTTGAAGCCATCCATCTGCATTATTTCAACTTCATTGTTTAAAAATCACTTTGATAGCAGAATTCATGGTAAACAACTACATTACCCATGGTACAGAAGAGAAAGTTTCACCAATCAGAGAACCGCAGACAACGAACCCACAAAATGTGCCTCTGTGCTCCCATGACGCACTGTGAATGGCGTAATCCAGTCTGTCTCCCTTGACCCTTAAATTATTTATATATCTGTACATATCGCCATATTTTGCAATAAACATAATATACTGTATATTGTTTCAATACTTATAATAAACAACCTAAAATCAATAGTTTTATATTATCATAATATATTCCCACCATTTTTATTTAATGACATAATTTGCAATGCTTCATGGGATTGTAGTTCATGCCTTCATACCCTTGTATTTATGTGAGATTTTCAAAAACTTTTTTGCCTCAAAACAAAATTTATGATGTTGTGATTCTCCTCTGAGCTGGTATGTTTGGTTCATGGCTTTCAACTTTTTTATAAAGGATTTTATAAAAAGTCTATTAATTAATAAAAACATTAATTTGGAAAATCCTTCTGAAACCCAGATGGCTGAAAGCCCAGATGTCTGTGTGAGTCTAAGACAATTTGAACAAAAACTTACTGAGTGCACCTGAACTCATGAATTCTTTTCATAGAATGAGGCACAAAGTCAATATAACATATTGTATATCCCTATATTTAAATTATTCTAAAACTTCTAAACGCCTCCCACAGCGGTGTAGCGGGAGTCTGAATGTTCAGGAACAGTTTACCATTGCTCAGCTGGTTAGAACATCTTTTTACCCCTGAATGAAGAACAAAGAACTTCTCCAGAAGTATATTGGGGCTTTTATATATACTTTGACAGGCTTGCATTTGACTAAACAGACGCTGATCGTTCACGTCAAAATGTAAGTAGACCCAGGGCTTAAAGATCATTTTAGATTAAATGGCGTGCAATAACTTGGTGTGTGTGTGAACCCTTATCACATATCTGGGTTGGAGGGCGGAAGTAGACGCATAGCAGGGTAAACTTGAATGGCAGTGAAAGGGAGACCACAGCAAATAACAATTTTGCCTACCCGTTTTCTCCAACAGCAAAAGAAAAAAAACTATTACACTTTAACAGCTTTGCGAAAGACGATAAAAATATAGAGCGCTGGATAACAGCAGTAAGAAAGGAGAAATAGGTCAAATTTCTCCTTTTTTTCTGTTTATTGCCGGTTGGCAAACCATCTTTTGGTGCATTACCGCCACCAACTGAACTGGTGTGTGGAGCATCATGAAAATTTGTTCTCTCTCTCTCTCTCTCTCTCTATATATATATACTTAAAAAAACTATATTCTAGACTCAACTCCTGTTGCTTTTAAAGAGCCCAAAAACTGCATCTTTCATTGGTATTCTCCCATGCTTTTTTGACAGAAGAGTTTCTAGAGACATAATATTAATTTCCTGGAACTTTGCCTGCATAACTTGCCTTTCATTGTTATATGCTCAATGTATTAGGATGTGTTCAACTGTTTCTAGCTCATTGCACTTACTGCACATTCCTGTGGGATGCTTCTTGATTTTATGTAAACTGGCATTCAACCCTGTGGTGTCCTATACGAAGTCTTAATTATTGAATTGTCCTTTCTTCTTAATACAGAAATCAAATCTCCTTTTCTGAATTTTAAACCGATGCCTACCCTTTACCTCTCTTTCCCATAGATTGTGCCAGATGTTACTTACCGCTTTTCAAGTCTCGGCTTCTGATTTACTCATATTGATGGTAATTTCTACATTACAGCATTTAAGTGAGTTCTTTGCAAGTTTATCTGCTACCTCATTACCCTCCACTCTTACACATGTAGGAACCCAAAGAAAGGTGATGGAAGAACCTCCGTTATCTATCTATCTATCTATCTATCTATCTATCTATCTATCTATCTATCTATCTATCTATCTATCTATCTATCTATCTATCTATCTATCTACCTATCTATCTACCTATCGTTAAATTTTCATGGTGGTGGCAGCGTAGTGGTTACAGTACAGGGCTGCTAATAAGAAGGTTGCTGGTTCGAACCCCACGGCTGCCACCATGTGCCCTTGAGCAAGGCACTTAACTCCAGGTTGCTCTGGGGGGATTGTCCCTGTAATAAGGCTCTGTAAGTCGCTTTAGATAAAAGCATCTGCCAAACGCATATATGTAAATTTTATGTCACTCACTCGTCATCTGTTAGAAGCCTCTTTGCAGCTGTGCTAACTGATTTATTTTTTATGTATTCTAGGGTAATATAATATGCACAATGTTATAAATCTAAATATTTTTAAAATGGGAAACATAAAAAGTTTTGCTATACATTTACGTTGTTAAAGAATGCGGAAATGCGTCATAACACGTATGGATTCGAAAGGCTGTGGCAAACAAGCAGGAAGTGCAGATTGATTGACAAGCGAATTAGCCAACTGGAATTGAAGGCACAGATACAGCGGCCCGCCTTTGTCAGTAGGCGAACCAATAGTGTTTCAGAACTACTTCTTCCGGTTTCTCGTTGGACATGTTTTATTGTATGTACATTTTGTTGAAAATAAGCTTGACTGTTGCTCGTTAGTTTAACGCACGCCAGATCTGCGGTAACTCCGCAGACAAAATTCCTCTTCTATCGTGTGTGTGTAGAATTAAGCTGTAGTGTTGTGTGGAGCTGTAGTGTGCCAAGTCGCCTAAAGTTGCGGGATTTTCAGCGAGGTGGATCTTTGAGATTCTGAAGCTCAACACCGGACCATACACTCGTTGAGGCGTTCATTTATAGCGTCAGTGTTGCGTCAAATTTCTCCGAACGCTTTCATTAAGGCGCTTTAAATTCGTTTGATTTATTGGCCTGGTTCTCTCTGGATTTACTCGTCATGAATGGGTTCAGCACGGAAGAGGACAGCCATGACGGCCCGCCTGCTCCGCCGTTCTTCGGCCAGAGCTGCTGTCTGATCGAGGACGGGGAGCGCTGTGGGCGCTCGGCTGGAAACGCCTCCTTTAGCAAGCGCATCCAGAAGAGCATCTCGCAGAAGAAACTCAAGCTGGACATCGACAAGAGCGTAAGCATCCCTAACGCTGAAATAGAGATTCGGGCTGGTATTTTGGGGGGTTAATACTCGTACTTGGTATTGGTATCACAGGCCTCTACGCTAACAATATTGTTTAGGATCATTCGTGACCCCAAGTTAAAGTTTAATTTAAATTATTTTGAAAAACGGTAAAAAATTAATGAACACAAAGTCAAATAACAAAGTCTTACTGTGTCCGCAATACAACACATGCATAACTATGGGCTGTAAAAATGAATTAAGAAGTACTACAGGAATAAGAAAGACAATATAGATGCCTACTTTATTAATTAGAAAACACCTTAGAGTCCTTTACTGATAAACTTTTTAAAGTTAATATTGTTAACCTCACACTCGCCACTAATTAACAGCAGACACTGCTGATCACCTTATAAACATCTGCTAAGTAAAAATGTATTGGTAACGCTTTATAATAACTGTGATTAGTTACTAGCATTATATACAATTTAACAGATTAGTTAATGAAAATTCAAATAAGAATGTACAGGGTAATATATATCAAACATTCATGACATGATGATCTGTAAATCATATAAAATGTATTAATGCTTATTGAAAAATGCTTTTTCTTCACATTTCATATATATGTATGGATGCTGTTATTTGATCTAACTAAGGTGAAGGCTTTGCTAGTGAATATAAATTATGTGACGTGATATTTACTCAGTAGGCTTAATGTTGTATTAGCTTAAAGTATGGATGTGCATAGTCCGTTAGATCGCCGAGGCCGATATTCAGAAATTTTTAATTAACGCCTCGGCTGATATATTTTCCCCTTTGGTTGATTTGTTTCTTGAGGGCACTGAGAATCGCCTGCTTGCATGTGAAGTGACGTGAGACATGTAAATGTCCAGTCATAGTTTGTTTTGTTATGTGCCATGATTTTACTACAATAGACCGTTGTGCGTTGTCTCATTTAAACGGTCAGCATATCCGAGCCGCGGCAGATGTGTTTGAGCTCATAATGTTAAAGTGCTTGTATGTTTCATTCTCCCTCTCTCCCTCCTCATCAGTACCCTGTAACTTTGAACTGACTTGTCTAATGATAAAAAGGCAAATGTCAATAAAAAAAATATAATATTCTGTGTGCAAATATGTGCAAATCGTGCACAACTTCATCAGATACAGCATCTTGTGGAATGCTCATAAATCTTCCTCATAAGCACACATACTAACAGTCTCTCCTTCACAGTCCCCTGTAACTTTTCTAATGATAAAAGACAAATATCAATAAAACTTTATATACTGTTTGCGAATATGCAGAAATATAGTTTAAAAAGATGTAATTCACGAATCACACGAAAATCCAGTGTTTTCTTCCCGTTGAACGCACTAATATCTTCCTATGAAGTGCATATTACTTTAGCCAGAATCAAAACTTCAGGTTCTGGATCAAAAGTTCCTCTGATTCACAAATCATGACGGTCACTCCATGACTATCCAAGCAGGCAATCCAGGCCGTTTACACTGTCAGGTGATTGCTGCTTGCGCTGGATTCACACGAGCATGTGAGAGCAACTTCAAAGTAAAAGCGCTTCAGGTGTGCTATATGTAAATATCTTATTCACTATGCACTGAATGTACAATTGATTTGATTCTGTATTTTTTGAGAAAATGTGATTGCTAATGTGGACCTGTCATCCATGGTTGCTGGACTACTGTGTGTGTTGTTATTTCCTTCTTCCTAATATATTATCAATTTCTTCATGTGCAAATAAATTTACATTTCCATTAGACTAAATAGAAATCAGAAGAAACTGCTATCTACCATTTAAAATATAATATAATTTTTTTTTAGATTCATATTACTAAGATAATTTAGTGTGAAATTGAGTAATAATATTGCAAAATAAGAGTTTATTGCTCTCTGGATATCAGCATAAGCCATTATAAAACCATATTGGTCAATCACTAATAATTATAACCTTTTATTGCACAAAATGATCAGATCACACACCAAATGGGAATTTGCACCTCGATTTCTCACCGTGATAACATTTGAATAGAAACAATGGATTCCGGTGAGGCCATTCACACCTGGAGTGAACATTTGTGCAGACAAATGTTTTTTCTATGGTGAGTGTTTCACTGTCATCAGAAGCAACTGCAATTACCAAAACTGGTGGCACAACAGCACAGAAAGCTGTTTTGACCACCAACATTAAATGCTAAAGTAAGGCTGGGTGTACACAGCGCGAGTTTTGACACACTGGAGCTTGGGAAATTCACAGCCCAGCTCTTATCCTTGAAGTAGTGCTGCAACTAATGATTATTTTGATAATCATCTAATATAACAATTATTTAACTATTCAGGGGATTATTGCAACGATTATTCATTATCACTTAACCAACGATTCAGCTTATGTCTCGGTTTAAATGGTTGTATTAAATGTGCTTGCTAACTGATGCAAGGTGATCCAGCAGATGCAAATAACTTAATAATAATAAATTAGATGGTTTATAGAAGTATAACAGTTTTAATTGGTCAAATGTAATAAATGAAATAAAATAAATTATAATGAACACTAAATAAATGCAAAATAATAAAGAAATACATTTTGAATATTGAGTAAATTGGTCTCAAAGATATAACACCTAAACTAAGTCTATATTATGTTCTCTCATCTAATAAACTAAGTAAAAGAAAGGAATTGGATAGACTGAGGCCTCAGATATGTAGTCAATGCAGAGAGCAAGGAGAGAAGAACTGAAAATATATTTGTCCAAACCCATATAATACAAATCTGTAAGCAAGCAGATTGTTTATCTCAATGTTTTTGTTCTGACCGAGAAAACAACACATTCAGCCTGGGTCCCGATGACATTCAGGGCCTACAACTGCGTGAAAAAGTACCATTTAAGACATACAATTTTTTTACCATAACTAATCCTAGCACTTAGGTAAGTATCATAATATATTCACTGAACAGAAAATAAATACAAAAAATCCCTGCATACATTTGGAGTATTATCAAGTATTTTGATGAAATTAATGTATAGATAAATTATTATGTGAATGTGTATATATGAATGTGAATTCATAGTTGATTATAATTCATTCTAAGCATGATATCATATAAGCATATATAAAGCAAGTATAAAATAAAGAAAATCATCTGTCCACATGCATTACTAACAATAAAGAGGACAAAATCATCTTTTAAAAATACCTCTAAATGACATTCCCTGAATTACAGGAAAAATATTCTAGAAATAAGGATTTTTTTTTTAAGTTTAATTCAGTAAAAAAAATTATTAAAACATTTTTAGACTTGCTTTTAGAGAATATGCTTTAAATATGAGTATTTTGTATTATTTATCTTGTTTATACTTCTGCCAGTGCAGTAAAGATTAAATACACTTAAATTCAAGATATATTCTCTTAAAGCAATTCAAATATCTTATAAGTTTCTTTTCAGGTAAATCTATCTTGTTTTAAGGGTTTTTAGATTTAATGTCAAAACTGTGTGGATTGTTTTGTGCATCCTCAGATACATAAGTACACTATATGGACAAAAGTATTGGGACACCTCCACATTACATCTACAGGAGCTTTTATGTCATCTCATTCTAAATCCATGGGTATTAATATCGAGTTGGTCCACCCTTTGCAGCTAAAACAGCTTCCACTCTTCTGGGAAGGCTTTCTACAAGATTTTGGAGTGTGGCTGTTGGAATTTTTGCCCATTCTTCCAGAAGAGCATTTGTGAGGTCAGACACTGATGTTGGACGAGAGGGCCTGGCTCGCAATCTCCAATCTAGTTCATCCCAAAGGTGTTCGATAGGGTTGAGGTCAGGGCTCTGTGCGGGCCAGTCAAGTTCTTCCACACCAAACTCATCTAACCATGCCTTTATGGACATTGATTTGTGCACTGGGGCACAGTCATGCAGGAACAGAAAAGGGCCTTCCCGAAACTGGTTCCATAAAGTTGGAAGCATAGAATTTTCCAAAATGTCTTGGAATGCTGAGGCTTTAACATTTCCATTCAGTGGAACTAAGGGGCCTAGGCCAACCCCAGAAAAACAACCCCATAGCATTATCCCTCCTCCACCAATCTTTAAAGTTGGCACAATGCAGTCAGGCATGAAACGTTCTCCTGGCATTTGCCAAACCCAGACTCGTCCATAAGACTGCCAGATAGGTAAATGTGTTTCGTCACTCCACAGAACATGTTTCCATTGCTCCAGAGTCCAGTGGCGGCGTGCTTTACACCACTCAATCCGACCCTTATTATTGTGCTTGGTGATGTAAGGCTTGCATACAGCTGCTCAACCATGGAAACCCATGCCATGAAGCTCCTGGCGCACAGTGTTTGTGCTGGTGTTAATGCCAGATGAGGTTTGGAACTCTGCAGTTATTGAGTCAGCAGAGAGTTGGCAACTTTTACACACTATGCGCCTCAGTACTCGGCGACCCCGCTCTGTAATTTTATGTGGACTGCCACCTTGTGGCTGAGTTGCTGTGGTTCCTAAACGCTTCCACTTTGCAATAATACCACTTACAATTGATCGTGGAATATCTAGGAGGGAAGAAATTTCAGGGAACTGACTAGTTGCAACAGTGGCATCCTATTACAGTACCACACTTGAATTCAGTGAGCTCTTAAGAATGACCCTTTCTTCACAAATGTTTGTAAGGGCTTCATGGTTAGGTGCTTGATTTTATACACCTGTGGCAATGGGCATGAATGAAATGCCTGAATTCAATGATTAAGAGGTGTGGCCCAATACTTTTGTCTATAAAGTGTATGTCAAGTATAGTGAAGATATCTATTTTCGTTCAAGAGTTATTGCCATTTACGTAAAAGTGGCAATGCCTACTTCCTATGTTTTCGCGTATCGTAGCTAACATGAATCAAAAGTTCAGACTTGAATTGTTTGGCAGTGGTTTGGTCCCGACTGGACAAACGGCCTAGGACTAGTTAGCAAAAATAGGTTTTTAATGTAATCTCAAATATTTAACAAACGGTGTGACGGTTCTTGAGGCGAAGTTGTTCACAATGAGAAGAGCTATCATTTGATATGCATTGAGTTTTTTAAAAACTTTGCATTATATTCAACTATTAACAAACACAAAAATATTAATGGCGCCACCCAGTGGCTGATTTAGAAAAAAAACTTTGATCAGACCTCTTAGGCCAAGAGCCAGATAGGTCCACTGGGTTTCATTACGATCGACCTTTGTTAACCTTGTCTAATAGCTGCTGAAAGCGGCCATGTTTTTAAACATACGCAAATTTTCTCATAGACATTGATGGCACCTGAGACAAAGACACTGCATGCAAATTTGAAGTCAGTTGGACCAGTGGTTCCATAGTTACAGCCATTTGTTTTGTGTGTCCTCAGATATAGCCCATACGTCAAGTTAAGTGAAGATATCTCATTTCATTCAAGAGTTATAGCCATTTACATAAAGTGGCTTTAAACTTTTTTTATAATTATTGATATTGACACTCCATAGAATCGTTTGGCATTGGTTTGGTCCCGATCGGATGAACAACCTAGGACTAGTTCGCAAAAATAGGTTTTGCAAAAAATCCAAGATGGCAGAACATTTTTCAAGATGGAAATGAAATTGGAGACCTCTGTGACAAACGGTTAAAGTTATGGCCATTTTTCTAAAAGTTTTTTGTCACTATTGTGCCATCGTCTGGCTGATCGTAGCAAGACTTTGTGCCAGAGTTGTGACCGTGAGGACAAAGTTTCATGTCTCTACGCATTACGGTTTTGGCTCCACAATCAGTTTTAAGGCAGAAAAGTAGTAGTAATAATAATAATAATAATAAAAATATATACAGTGAGGAAAATAAGTATTTGAACACCCTGCTATTTTGCAAGTTCTCCCACTTGGAAATCATGGAGGGGTCTGAAATTGTCATCGTAGGTGCATGTCCACCGTGAGAGACATAATCTAAAAAAAAAAATCCAGAAATCACAATATATGATTTTTTAACTATTTATTTGTATGATACAGCTGCAAATAAGTATTTGAACACCTGTCTATCAGCTATAATTCTGACCCTCAAAGACCTGTTAGTCTGCCTTTAAAATGTCCACCTCCACTCCATTTATTATCCTAAATTAGATGCACCTGTTTGAGGTCGTTAGCTGTATAAATACACCTGTCCACCCCATACAATCAGTAAGAATCCAACTACTAACATGGCCAAGACCAAAGAGCTGTCCAAAGACACTAGAGACAAAATTGTACACCTCCACAAGGCTGGAAAGGGCTACGGGGAAATTGCCAAGCAGCTTGGTGAAAAAAGGTCCACTGTTGGAGCAATCATTAGAAAATGGAAGAAGCTAAACATGACTGTCAATCTCCCTCGGACTGGGGCTCCATGCAAGATCTCACCTCGTGGGGTCTCAATGATCCTAAGAAAGGTGAGAAATCAGCCCAGAACTACACGGGAGGAGCTGGTCAATGACCTGAAAAGAGCTGGGACCACCGTTTCCAAGGTTACTGTTGGTAATACACTAAGACGTCATGGTTTGAAATCATGCATGGCACGGAAGTTTCCCCTGCTTAAACCAGCACATGTCAAGGCCCGTCTTAAGTTTGCCAATGACCATTTGGATGATCCAGAGGAGTCATGGGAGAAAGTCATGTGGTCAGATGAGACCAAAATAGAACTTTTTGGTCATAATTCCACTAACCGTGTTTGGAGGAAGAAGAATGATGAGTACCATCCCAAGAACACCATCCCTACTGTGAAGCATGGGGGTGGTAGCATCATGCTTTGGGGGTGTTTTTCTGCACATGGGACAGGGCGACTGCACTGTATTAAGGAGAGGATGACCGGGGCCATGTATTGCGAGATTTTGGGGAACAACCTCCTTCCCTCAGTTAGAGCATTGAAGATGGGTCGAGGCTGGGTCTTCCAACATGACAATGACCCGAAGCACACAGCCAGGATAACCAAGGAGTGGCTCTGTAAGAAGCATATCAAGGTTCTGGCGTGGCCTAGCCAGTCTCCAGACCTAAACCCAATAGAGAATCTTTGGAGGGAGCTCAAAATCCGTGTTTCTCAGCGACAGCCCAGAAACCTGACTGATCTAGAGAAGATCTGTGTGGAGGAGTGGGCCAAAATCCCTCCTGCAGTGTGTGCAAACCTGGTGAAAAACTACAGGAAACATTTGACCTCTGTAATTGCAAACAAAGGCTACTGTACCAAATATTAACATTGATTTTCTCAGGTGTTCAAATACTTATTTGCAGCTGTATCATACAAATAAATGGTTAAAAAAATCATACATTGTGATTTCTGGATTTTTTTTTTTAGATTATGTCTCTCACAGTGGACATGCACCTACGATGACAATTTCAGACCCCTCCATGATTTCTAAGTGGGAGAACTTGCAAAATAGCAGGGTGTTCAAATACTTATTTTCCTCACTGTAGCTGCGAGCAGCAATTAACGGGGTTCAAGCTGTTTAAGGCCTTTAAGCACATGCGTAAATAGGTATTATGTTTTATTTAGCTAGCATGTAACCACCTAGATTATATATGTAATAGACCATTTCCATCCAATGCAGGCTATTTACCAAGGAAATACATGCTTTTTAAAGCTCATAGCACCACCTATGGTCCGATTAGCTTGTTTAGGCTTAGGCTTTAGGCTTGTTTAGAATCATATGTCGCATGTGCTCACCTAATTATTGTGAAGTTCTGAGTTTTTGCTTGGGAATTATGGGCTTATTTGTACACTTGACCATTTTCTATGACATAGTTCTAGCTACCCAAAGGGTAAAGTTCAACAATTTTGTTTTATAATTGTTGACCTAGAGAGTCCAAAGAATTGTACTGCATTGGTTTTATTGAGGTTGAGCGAAAAACCTAGGACTAGTTCATAAAAGTAGGTTTTTTACATAATTGTGAATATTTAATGAAAGATTTGATTGACAGCAGTGGTTCTTAAGGCAAAGTTGTTCAGTATGAGGTGATCTAACAAATGAAATTAATTATAGCTGCATCTCAATTCAGAGGATGCATCCTTCAAAGGCTGCATTCGAAGGCTGATTGCGTTTCTGCTGTGCGACAAAGGCTGTACCATTTGAAGCCTCCTCCAAATGCAGCCTCCAAGTGCGTCCTTCATTTCCGGTGAAATGAAGGATACAACAGATGAATCCTTTGCACCTTGCCTACCCCAGAATTCGTTGCGCGCCAGTGACGACAGGATTTTTTGGATAGAAATAACAGAATGACACTTTTAAATGCAAGTATTGGGTTTCAACATACTCAAATATCTAATGGTACAAATGTAAAAAAACTAAACTTTAAAGTGGTTCAAATGTTGACATATCTTACTAAGATGTGATTATATTCGTTTATACTCTATTATATACAGAAATGGACCATAGTGAAAATATTTAATGGAGTGGTGGTGGCGGCGTAGTGGTTAGAGCACAGGGCTGCTAATCAGAAGGTCGCTTGTTCGAACCCCACGGCCACCACCATTGTGCCCTTGAGCAAGGCACTTAACTCCAGGTTGCTCCGGGGGGGATTGTCCCTGTAATAAGGACTCTGTAAGTCGCTTTGGATAAAAGCGTCTGCCAAATGCATAAATGTAAATATTTAGACAGATTTTGAACCCTGTTTTGTTTTCAGACAGTTTAATATAACTTTCAAAAAAGTCCAGTACAAATGTTACAGTCACTAGACAGCTGTCACAGTTGTTAGGTGACAAGAACAGTCCTCTGTAGGCTAGACTTTCCCAATTAACAATGCTCAGTCTGACCTTTACGGCCTTCGAAGGCATGACATTTGAAGTACGAGTCCTTTGAAGGATGCAGCCTTTGAATTGGGACACAGCCATCGTGTGTATGTGTGAAACACCACGCAATTACAGAGGTATAAAACTTGTTAGCCTCACCCATTGGCCGATTTCTTTCAAATTTCTCAGACCTCTAGGTCCAGGAGTCAAACAGGCCCACAAAGTTTTGTGCTGATCGGCCTCCATTAACCTTATCTAATAAGTGCTCAAATTCATTGGCTGATAGCGGCCATGCTTTTTGAGATACACCATTGTCCTCATAGACAGTCATATCACCTTGGACAAAGACACTGCATGCTGGTTTAACAGGGAAAAACATGAAAATGGCTGTAACTATAAAACTGTTGGTCCGATTGACTTTCAGGTGCCATCAACGTCTTTGAGGACATTTGCGTATGTTTTAAAAAATGGCCACCATCAGCCAATCAGTTTTCTGCAGCTATTAGACAAGGTGGGGCGGGCAATGTGAAAGTCTTAAGAACCTTAATAATAAAAAGCAACAAACTTTTATTTAAGGCTCATTATCCATAAGATGAAATGGTCAAAAAATAAACCTAATTTTAATTTATTACTATTATTACTCAGATTTGATTTGTTTTTGTATGTTTGCATTTGTTATATTAATAAACAGATACAGTGTTGCCTCAGGAAGTCTTTAGTTTTTTTTAATGTGGCGTCACTCGCACTGTTAGCCCGAGTCAGTGTGCATGACCGTTCAAGGGCTTGCGGCGCCAATGCCGCAATGATGTCATTTTTGATGCACGCAACATTACAAAAACAGCAGCAAGACATAGATAATTAAAAAAATAATTAATATTTATAAATAATTATACATGTACGTACATACTCTGACACACACCTACATACATACACACACATAGTGCAAATCAAATAAAAATCTGTTATATAAAGAACAAAAATACAGTATATTATGTACAGTGCAATGTATGTAATGGCAGAAGTGGATATGTTAGATAATATAAATAGATTTAAACTGTATTGCACATAATTATTATTTATTATTAAGTATAACCAGGCTTCACCATACGTTTCCACTTCTGCAGAAAAAATCTGCTTAACTGTGAGCTGTTTTCCTCCTCCCTCTCATGCAATCGAACTGGAGTGCTCCTCTCGCATGTCGTCATTAGAGATTCATTTGATCTCATGTTACATTAAATGAGATCAAACGACTATTCAACGACATAATTTTTTAAGCCAATTTTTTAATGTGGCCCTTGTCGATAATATCGACTAATCATTTCAGCTAAGCCAGAGAGTTTTCTATGATTAAATGTCAGGATTTGTGAAATTTTTTTAAAAATGTATTTGGCTAAGATTTATGTACACTTCTGATTTCAATTGTAAAACTCTGAACCTTCAACCAAAATTCTTGGATTTTTACACACCAACATGGTTTGCAAAAACATGGATTGTGTCTCCATCATCTGATTGGTATCGCCGGCAGGTGGGTGTGTCTTTAAGACCAAGCCAAAACAGTCTAGAGGAGGTCCAATAGAATTGATGTAAAATCTTGAATTGCATAAGGCGCACCCTTGCATCTCTAGATGCAGTATTGATATTTTTTACAATCCTAGCCCACACTCCCTCCTCCAATACCAAGTTTAAATCTTTCTCCCATAATCTCTGAAAGAAGTTAAAGCTCTGTCCCCCAGACTCTGAATTAGCAGGGAGTAATACATTGATGCCTCATGACCTTTTTCAAAAGCAGTAATAACCATTCCCACAGTATCTGCTCCAAATTTTCAAAAGATCTCAACACTCCACTCTCATATAGGTCACATAGTATATTAACAATTTAGGGTTCAGCCATATGCACGAGGCAACATTTAGATAAATGTCCAAATTAAAAATTTTTGTCCATACCAGGTGCAAATGCGAGGTAACTGGGTGTAATTTAACTTCATCAGGTCATTTAAACTCACCAGGGCATGATCTGAGACTAAGACGTTTCCAACTGAGCAATTCACAACAGATGAAATGAGGGACTTGGATATAAAACAAAGTCTATTCTAGAATAAATCTTATGGACTGATGAAAAAAAATGTGTAGTCTCTTCCAGATGGGTTCAAAAGTCTCCAAATAACTGTAAGACCAAGATTTTTACACATCCAGTGAAGCGTCAATGTTGCAATAGGGGGCTTACACACTTTTGAATCACTATGATCAAGGACTGAATCCATCAAAATATTAAAGTCTCCTCCCAATATTATATCATGATAGGTGCCAGCAGCTTGCAACTGCCCTTATCCGCATTAGGTGTGTAAATATTAGCCAAAAATCACCCTTTGCCCCTGAATTTCTGCTAAAACAATAATGACTCTTCCTAATTTATCTGTTTAAGTCATTTAAATTGTAGATGCTTAATTATCAGTGACTCCCCTGCTCTTACTTGAGCCAGCACTAAAGAAAACACATTTTTCAGCTTCTTGTGGTGAAAGATGCATTTCCTAAAGAAACACTATATCATATTTCTTACGCTTATATATTGAAGCTCTGTTATTTCATGTATTGCACTACATTACTTCGAATTCTGCTAGGAATGTCATGTTTGTGCTTATATTAAATGCAAGTATAATTATAAGGGAAACTGTGCACGTTTTAAGAGCTTTCTTTTACTTTTTGTGCTCTATCATGCAGTAATACATTGAGCCCGTGACCAAAATGAGTTTGACACCCCTGCTCTAGATAAAGCTACAGTCACACTAGACTGATGCCTAATGTGCAATCTTATGGCTAATATCTATGTAGATCACAGTAATGACAATATTAATATAATTAACTATATGAATAAATACATGCTTGTAGCACGATTCTCTATTTTTGGTCTTCTACCCTGAATTGAGCCAGTAAATATTTACATATTAAAGAGATGTACACTTTGTATTTTTTTTTCTAAATAGGTCCGACATTTGTACATTTGTGACTTCCACAAGAACTTCATCCAGAGTGTGCGTAACAAACGGAAGAGGAAGACCAGTGATGATGGTGGTGAGTCACCTGACCATGATGTCGAAGTCCCAGAGGTAAATAAAACACCAGTCAAGAGTGACATTAAAATTAAGCACACATACAAAAGTGTTTCCCAACATTTTTTCACTGTCAATACCCAGACAGCACCATCATTAAGGCTCAAGTACTTCATCAACACAAAACCCAAAGGCTATATATAATTTATATATATAACTTGTATAGAACTGAAAAAGTAATAAGAGAATGTATCTTGAATATAAGTGTATTTTGTATATAAGTGTATTTTTTCACTTGTAAATACAATGTTAGTGTTTCTGCATTACCGGTAGTACCGAGAACAGACTCAAAAAGGTACCAGCGTGTGGAATGACTGACACACGACTGCTTTAAAATGCTTATTTTGAGTGCATGCTCTGCTAATCCTTACACTGAAATGGACAATTAATCATATTAAAATCATGACACGTCCTAGTGTGATTTATTAAACCTCTCAAGGCTGCAATCTTTGTGTGGAAGAGCTGCGTACTTGGAATTAATTCAGCTATCCAACCGCTCCAACATATAGAGAATCATTCCTGAGATGTTGTATCAAATGACATACAGCACTAATCTACAGTGAACTACACGGCACATGTAAACTATATATTTATAGAATTAAATCACAGCATTTGTGCTTTAATTTCAACTCAACATTATTTAGAAAGCATTTAAAACAACAGAGTTGACCAGAGTGCTTCACAGTAATACATAAAAAAAAAAATTACCTAATAAACACCAATAATCTAAAACACAAAATACAAACACTCCAAAACTACTTCATTTAATTTGTAATGTAATATTCACTGTAATGATAATAATAACAGTGAAGAAATATATCACAAGCAAGATTGCTATTGAATAAAAGTTTGGCAAAAAAAATAATGCAATGATGACATGTTGAAAAGTTAAATTCCACTTGTTAAAAAATTTAAGAAGAATTTGATTATACTCTTATTTTGATGATGAAATTAAACTAAAACGGAGTTCTTGAAAAAAATAAAATAAAATAATAATAATAACAAAAAGGAAAACATGATTTTTTTGAACTTATTGCTCCCTTATTATTTGAACTTTAATGAACAGGGTTTTTACAAGGTACTTAAAGTACTTGAATTTGGCTTTTTCAAATTCATGTCCTGGATAACCTTTGAAAATTGCTATTTTAATTGTATAAATGTATTAGGGGACCAGGGTACCTCAGTGAAAAAGACACAAGCCACCACCCCTGGAGTTTGATAGCTCGCTAGCACAGGGCGTGCTGAGTGACTACAACCAGGTCTCCCAAGGAACCAAATTGACCCTGGTTGCTAGGGAGGGTAGAGTCACACGGGGTAACCTCCTTGTGGTCGCTATAATGTGGTTCGTTATCGGTGGGGCGCATGGCGAGCGTGGATGCCGCGGTGGATGGCGTGAAGCTTCCACACGTGCTATGTCTCCGTGGAAACATGCTCAACAAGGCACGAATCGTGGAGAATAAAGGATAAGGATTAATATTAATATTTTCTTACATACTTCTCTCTGTGCACCTTATGCTTCTTATTCAGAACAGCTTAAATAATAATTAATACATGTGAAGGTGAAGATGAAACAATGGACGCAGGCCATCACTGTGACAAGTGTTTTGTATGAGGGTAAATCAGTAGCAAAACAGCACCATTGAATTTTGCAATCTGCTCTCACAGACAGTAATTCAAAGCTTTTGTTCTGAATTCACAATTGCAGACTAGTCACAAATGTGTCAAATTATATTCACATAAATACAACTACAGACACAAACTTGTATTACACATTAACCTTTGTAACTATAAATCTTCATGCCTTGATTTTTGCAACTACTTTTGTGAAAAAAAACTTTAGCAAAACTCACTTGTGCCCATGTAAATACTGATGTGAGAGACCAAGACCAGAGTTTGGTGGGAGAGGTGGAGGAGGCAATAAAATGCTGCTTTACGTGGGAGCCTTTATCAACTTTTCATGGTTTATTTTAAGACGATGACCGGCTGACTGTGCAGTTTCCCTTAATTATTGATCATCATTAGCAAACTTGCTTCTGCTAAAAGTATAATAAATGTTGGTTATTTAGACCATACTAATGGACAACTACCTGTACAATACTTGGATACCCGGTAAAACTTTACTTTGTCGAGTGGAAAGAATGTTCATCAATAATATACGTTAGTATATCAGTGAAGGAAAACGTATATGTGGGAGTTTTACAAAACTTTTTTAATACTATTTATTTTTAAAAAGTACCCTCGAATTGTAAGAATTTTTTTTTATCACTAATACATCTCTTCTAGCATGAATTCTGCATATATAAGTCGTTTTTTGATAAATTTCTTTTTTTGTATTTGAAATTTCGCAACTAGAATAATACATTTTTTTTTACAGTGTTTTCCAGAGATCTGTTTTCGTTTTCAAAATAAAATATGTATTTGACAAACAAATAAAGTATTACTTTAACTTGGAAAAACATTGGTGACTCCGATAATGCAGCAAAGCATCACTGTTGTAATCTCACATACTTATTAGAGGTGCTTGCAAATTTATATAAATGATCAAAAATGTAAAAAATCCCATAGATTTACATTGGCTACCTCTTCTGGAGCATTTCTGTTTACTAGAGGGTGGAGCTCCAAGACTTTCATTTTCCATCTGCTGAAAATGACAAATACATGCATGCTTCGAGAGCACTGTTTTGTGTGACACACAGAGCCATGCCAAGAACATTCAAGCGATTTTACACCATTCAAGCACAAGAACACTCAAAACATTTTGATTCAGTGCTCGCAGGTGTGACAGAGTGCCGAGCCGCATCCTGTCTCCGACAATGCGCTTCTGTTGACTGTGGACACAGTCTGTATTTTATCATCTCACACCCAAACAAATGAGAGAGTACTCTGTATTAATCTGGTGTCTGCATGGTTTACAGTTTATTGTACAGGTTATTTAATCGCCGTTCTAAACTAATGCGCTCATTGTAACACGAGCACACAAACAGACAGCGCACGAGCCCAAATCGCTTTCTCTTTCGTCTCATCCTTAGGCTTGAACGGACAAATACACCTTGCCAAATTCAACATTCTAGTGATTTCAAACCATTCAAGTGCAAGAAAACAATTCGGTGCTCGCAAGCTGATTTGTGTGACAGAGCCCAGCCGCATCAAATCAAATCACTTTATTGTCACACTACTGTGCACACGAGTGCAACAGTAGGTGAAAGTCTTGTGTGCAGGTCCGAGCAACATTGCAGTCATGACAGTGACGAGACATATACAAATTTACAATAAACAACATATTTACACAACACAATTTACATAACAAATGTACACAATTACACAACAATTTACATATCAAATGTACACATAATTACACAACATATTACTAATATACAATGTACAGTAAACGATACACACAATATAGAATTCACATACACTGGATAAGTTTATATAAAAAAAAAAAAAAAAAAAATATATATATATATATATATATATATATATATATATATACACTAGTTGAATTGGGGAGAATATATTTGACAGTCCAGTGTGTGATATAAGATAATGATTAATAAAGTGCAGTGCTGAATGTTGATCGTGAGAGATCATGTGTTCAAAAGTCTTATTGCTTGGGGGAAGAAGCTGTCATGTAGTCGGCTGGTGCGGGTCCTGATGCTGCGATACCGCCTGCCTGATGGAAGCAGTGAGAGCAGCCCATGACTCGGGTGGCTGGAGTCTCTGATGATCCTCTGAGCTTTTTTCACACACCGCCTGTTATATATGTCCTGGAGGGAGGGAAGCTCACCTCCGATGATGTGTCTGGCAGTTCGTACCACCCTTTGCAGTTCTTTGCGGTTGTGGGCGGTGCTATTGCCGTACCAGGCGGTAATGCAGCCAGTCAGGATGCTCTCTACAGTGCTGGTGTAGAACCGTATGAGGATGTGGTGGTTCATTGCTTAGGTACAGGCACAAAAAGTTCGCACCACCCTTTGCACCCCTGCATCGTGTCTCTGACAATGCGTGCCCCCGAAGCCAGATCACTTTAGCTTGCGTCTTCACAGGTTTGTCAATTGTATGTGTTTTAAGGCTTGCCAGTTTGAACATTCAAGCGATTTAACACCATTCAAGCACAACAAAAGGCAAAACAACTCAATTCATCGCTCGCGAGCCGTTTTGTGTGACACGGAGAGCTGCGTCGCGTCTCAGACAACGCGCGACCCCCCCGAAGAGAGATTGCTTTCGCTTCTTGCGTTTGAACGGACAAATACATTCAAAAATATGTAAAAATACATGATATCTTGGCAAGTCTGTTATGTCTCAAATGAACATAAACAGTTGAGAAAGAAATCGGGCATAGGGTGACCATACGTCCTCTTTTTCGGACCTTAAAAATGCATCCGACCGGGATTTCTAAATTTGCAAAAATGTCCAGGATTCGGCTGTAGTTGCATTATGATGTGTATATGGTCTAATACTTTGTGAGTGTGCACGTTTGCATTGGTTTAACCCCTATTTGCAAGTCCCGCCTTCTCGCACACCAATTGGACAATTATAAGAGGCTTGCAGCAACTATTGGCCAAATTCCTGCCTGTCAAACACACACACACACAAAGGTGTCCCCTTTTTGGAAAACCAGAATATGGTCACCCTAATACTGCGTAATTGTAAGACATCATTACAAACTATAAAAGGTCTACTTTTATTTGTGTAGACTCACAATAACAACAAAACCTTGTGCTTTTGTAAAATAAAGAAAATAAACAGAGTGCGCTTTCAGCCGTCTCTGTCTCCGAGAGCATCTTTCTGAAACGTGTCTAAAAAAAAAATTGTGAAACTTAACTTGTCTTATCACACAAACATGAAACATATGTCTATGGGTGGATGGGTGGATCAATCCTAAAGCATCGATACTTCCGAATCTGATGTTGTATTAGAGTTGTCTCTGACAACGCGCGAGCCGCGAGGCGAGATCACTTCCGCTTACGTTTTCAGGAAGGTTTGTCAATTGTATGTGTTTTAAGGCTTGCCAGATTGAACATTCAAGCGATTTTACACCATTCACACAGTCTGTATTTTATCATCTCTCACCCAAACAAATGAGAGAATAGCCTGTGAGAGACTAAACAGTTGTTGCTGATGTTGCGCCTCTTCACTTGACAGCGCGGGAAGGATCACGGAAGATCCATCGAGAACAGATAGGCTACTAATAGCTGAATGGACGAACATGCTTCAGGTACAACATCATCACAGGTTTAATACTGACTGCAGTCTCACAATCTCAATCAATTTACCTCTGAAATCCTCTACCCTGGCAGTGCAGAATTATAATAGAAAAATTATTTTTTGTCACAAAATAACAGAATACTTGAAGTAAATGAATACAGATGCAACAGCACAACATGGTACGAAAATAATGAGACTTTTCAGCTCTCAAAATATTAAACTCAATGAAACAAACGGCACCGAGTGCCTTCAATGCGATAAACCCCTCTTAAAGAGACAGTAACCATTTTGCCTTTGTCCCGAACATTTACATTCCAAGTAAAAGAAATTTACAAATGTGTGAATTTTAGACTTTTATTCCACTCTTACATTGTAAAATGCCACCTTTTTTTAATGGCATGTAAAAATGTAAAAACAATTACTCAACCTTCATTGTTTCACTGAATCTGTTGCTATTTTAATTATCTAAAATATACCATTTAAAGTGTGAGCCTGTCCATCTTGAAAGAATTATAAACCGTTATTAGTGCACTTTAACCAAAAATGAAATATCTCAGCCCTGTTGGTCCTTTCAATGTACATGAATGGTGATCAAAACAAAAATGACATAAATGCAGCATAAAGGTAATCCATACAGCTCCAGTGGATTAATATATGTCTTCAGAAGTGATATTATTGGTGTGGGCTAGAAACCTTTTTTTTTTTTTGCTAGGATTTTTATTATTAATAATTATTATTTATTTATTATTATATAATTCAGCTTTATTTCGCTAATGCTGTTAACAGCATTAAAGATTCTCACAATTTCTTAAAAATTACAAATTTAACACTTTTGTTTTGTAAGCTCACAGTACATTACACAGAATCACATTGGTTATGTTATATCTGTAATTTAATCCACAAATAAATGCCAAGCCATGTACTCTGTATTGAAAGCATGTTCATGTTTTTTTACACTTAAATAACTTTTGAGACTGATTCCAAGACGTTGATTCAAAAATACAAGTGCTTCGATTAACACATTCCCATTAAGCATGGATGGATCGAATGATTGATAGCATGTTTAGGACAATCAATGTAAACAAACGAGCCCCAGTCAGAGACATACCTCACTGCAAATCTTGAAACACTCATGTTAATAGAATTGAGTGAACATTTAAAAGGTTTTGCCATAGATTGAAAGCATGTCCTGTTCCTCTGTCAGCATTGCAAGGAGACTATTCAGTCTTGAACACTCAAGTCCCTGTATGTCAACTTTCTCAACTGAAGCGCTTGAGAGTCAAAGCACTGGTAATGTGGTTTAATGAATATGAAGAGGTTTTCACTGTTGTATTTTTTTTGTTTGTGGCTGAAGTGAAAAAGGTTTTTTTTTTTTTGAAAGAGGACTCAAGTTTTAACCCTCAATGAGTAGCCTAAGTCTAAGAACATGGGCAAAATAATACCACATTTTGGTCAAAATAAATCACACTAGTTTTTTGTTTATAATATCGAAGTTCAAATCGCAATATTACTTTTTGTCCAAATTGTGCAGCCCTAGACTTTCAGATACATTTAATAAAATGTTCTGTCTGTAACTGTGATTTTTACATTTTGTAATTAAAATATAGTTAGAATATCTCTTATTACTTGGAATAAACACCAAATGCCCACTGATACAAGCATCATATTTGTGCAATGCAGTGCTTTTAGCAGTAATGATGTTAGTGACTGTAAAATTATGTTTAATTTGCTGTTTAATTTAATAATATACACTTTTAATAAGTGCGTACCTTTTCTATATCAGGTTGACTTGTTCCAGCTCCAGGTCAACACACTGAGACGTTACAAGCGGCACTACAAAATCCAGACCAGACCTGGACTCAACAAAGCCCAGCTAGCAGAGGTATATTCTCTCTCTTTTTTCGTAATTTGAAGATATTTTCAACTTCAAGCCAAGTACATTCAAAATGTTAAAATCTTCATTATTCATTAATAAATGTCATCATTATATAAAGGCATGATTTCCACATTGTTTTTCATGAAATAAACGTAAGGAAAAAATATAGCTGCAAGTAGCAATGATAAGGCTAAGCAAAGCCTATATTCACCTATATATTCAAAGAGTGTTGATGTAAAACTTTCAGACTAGGCAGTTGGGTTTCGAACATGCAGCTTTTCCAACTGTCCAGCGCATTACCTACTGTACCACAACACCATGAACAACTATCAACATAGCTAAAGATACAAAGTTGGGAGCAAGGTTTTTATAGTTTAGCATTTTCAAATCAGTTTTTATTTTATATAGTTTTCAGATTTGCTGTAAATTTCAGTTTCATTTTAGTTATTTTCATTAATGATTTTGTTAATTTAGTTTAGTTTTTATTTTGTAAACACATTTCTATTTCGTTTTAAAAAAAATATATTTTAGTTTCAGTTTTAGTAACTATAGTTTTGAGTGTTAACAGAACACTTCCAGTGTAGACCAAAGCAATACACTTAAA
The DNA here is from genome assembly GCA_032164185.1 of Moxostoma hubbsi. NCBI lineage: Eukaryota > Metazoa > Chordata > Actinopteri > Cypriniformes > Catostomidae > Moxostoma > Moxostoma hubbsi. The sequence continues at coordinate 302,618 of JAVLUX010000231.1, forward strand.
GCAAAGTAAAACTGTTAAATATATTCATAGTTTACTTACTCCGCATTCTTGTGCATAATAATAACATAATGGTTTGAGATGCAACAAAATCAATCAAAGGTGTAAAAAGTTCAAAATGTTAAACATGATGAAATAAAATTTAATTTTTGATACTCACTGTACCGATGCGGGGGCCACTCCGTCACTTTGTTTATATATGTTTACATTTACTGCATTTGATATGATACGTGTCTCGTAAAATCTTGAAATCCAAGGTCGTCTGTTAAAAATGCAATCCCTCCAGGATTTTGCGATCTTGCAGATTCAACCAATCTCAGCATTATTTGTGGTAGCTTGCAATTTTTTTTTTTTTATAATTTCTGAAATTTTTCTGAAAAAATAAGTAAAATAAAACGTAAATGTGAGGGAATCCCATTGCTTTCCTTCATGTTTGTTGAAGCAGTCGCAACGCATCCAAATGCACAGCTGCCATCATCTCCATAGTAACAGTGTAGCGTCTCCTTCACGTTGTGCGTTCACTGTCAAAATCCTTCTAAACTTTCATGGTACCGCAGACAGCACACATACATCACAGCTAGCGTTTAATCTTCACCCTGCGTACTGCGAATGATACACAAAAAGAATTTGAAGCGCTATTAATACATTTACGCTATACGAATCTAAAAATTCTGACCACTTTGCTGAAAATAAATGTTCATAAATGTTTTTTTTTTACAGATCACATACATGTATGCAACATATTTAAAAATATGACAATTTCATTTTCATATATGTAACATTTTCTGATACACTTGCGGAATTTTAATTTGTACATAAATTCTCAAATTGTATTTGTTTGTATGGCCATCAATCAGACAATGTAATATATATAGGCAGATATATTGCATGTCTGTTATAGAAGTTTATCTGTCTGTCTGTCTGTCTGTCGGTCTTCTAAGTGTGTGTGTGTGTGTGTGTGTGTGTGTGTGTGAGAGATTCTTTTTTATTTTTTTTCCTGCTAACAGCTTAAGTTGTTGTGCACTAAAATATTTACAGGTAATTGCATTTACAATGTAATTAACACAATTACAGAGGAATATAATGATTATTTGTGAGTATTCACTGCAAAACAACCCTCCAAAAAGTGCTGCAAACTGCATCACAAAATCCTGGTGGGACTGAATATAGTATGTTATCCATTAAACCACGTCACCAGAGGCCACTGTGCATAAAATGATCCAAATGCCAACATGAAGAAAAAGAGTGCACTTGCATATTATAGATATATTATGCTTTCTGCTTTATTCTATGAATGGAATCCACATGAAATCAGTAAAAGAAGCTGTTATAAAACTCATTGATGATTGAAAGTATGATATTTGCATTAGAGTATGTGTAATTACAGTATTTGTAATGTTAACATGCGCTAATGATAACACTAGCGCCTTTGCCATAGTATTGCACCTCTAGGGTTGCCACGTGTCCCATATAATACGGGATTGTCCTGTATTTAAAGATAAAATGTTCAGTCCCAAACAATGTATGAATACAGTATAATCATAAAGACAAGTACTAATTAATTAATTTTAATAAAAATAAAAAATAAAAATGTATAAACCATCCAAAATGTATACCTAAATAAGATAAATAAGATTTATTACATTTAATAAGATTAAATGTAATAAATGAATAGCATTTAAGTGTCCCTTAAAACTTCAAAAGTGGAAACCCTACCTGATACCCCAGTATGTCAGCCTTCGCCACAGTAGGACCTGAAAATATTTATAGAAGATTGTGAAAAATGCTTTTATAGATTTTTAAATAAAAACTTCCTACTAGCCATAATTCATGTCCAAGACGTCTTCATATATCAGTCTTTCTGTATCAGCTAACCTCATGTGCCATAACGCAACCTGAAGGTATTCACCTAAACAGCCCATTGTGTCTTCGGATATGAAGATGAATATCTCAAACACACACACACAGGTCAGATTTTTCCACCATGTGATGAGAGCTCGTTGATTACAAAAACGATAATTTATTTTTGATAATTGTTATTTCATTTCATTTTTTTTAATAACTGCTGTTAGTTTAGTTTTAGTTCATTTATTTTATACACTCTTGAAATATGGACAGTCCGTTCACTTTATTTTATTTGTCCCTTCGTAAATGTGGGCTGCGGTGGCGAACAAAATATAAAAGGCTCAACACTCCTCTTCACTCTCCTCAAATCACACAATTTTGTGCTTGTCTAGGCCTACTTTTCAAATTTTACAGCCAAAATAATTCAAGTCAAGTTTATTTGTATAGCGCCTTTCACAACACATCTTTTCAAAGCAGCTTTACAGAAGATCAGCCAGTAACAGAAGATAAAACTGTAATGTCTATAATGTCGATGAATCATCATTGTGTAATTAGATAAAATCCGATTTGTTAATTTAGAAATAAGTGATTAAATAATAGTTGTATTAATAACTAGAGATGCACCGATTGCAATTTTTTTTTTAGCCGATTCCGATTTCCGTTTTTTTTTGCACGTTTGACCTGCCAATACCGATTTTTTTTTTTTTTTTTTTTTTTTTTTTTTTTTTTTTTTTTCTGATTCCTATTTTCTTTCTAAGAACTATTATTGACTACATATACAAACAAAATCTACCTTTCTTCAATGCAAAAATTTATTTTCATAATAAAATAAATGATTAAACATTACAATTTCCCCCAAACTGCATTAAGTTACAGGGTCTTCTCTCACTTAAACAACTCTCAAAATAAAGTGCTCTGTGACTAGAAAGAGGTAGAAATAACAATTAACTGCAAATGCTTTATATAACAAAACAGATGTCATTTTCCACTGTAACGATGTCTGTCAACAAGGAAGGAAGGTTTTCTTTTGTCACAAGTAAGGTTTTCTTTAATGGCCACAGCAATGTTTACAACTGAAATGATATCATGAACAAAAACAAAACTTCTCAATTTAACAAAAGGCTTTTCGTGTTTCTTTGTATATGCCAACACTGGATTGGCGCGTCACTCTCTCTCTGTCGTCTGGAGGTTCTGTGGCCGTTTTTATGCCGCTCTCCCCATGCTCACTGAAATTAGAGACGGGTGTTAGACATAATTTGGCTCAGGTGCAAGCACCCTTACCGCTTTCTCCCCCCCTCTGCTACATACCCCCACCGCCCAACTCAGGCCGGGGCGCCATCCGGCCTGCCTACCCTCCCCCCTTCCCACACACGTCCAATCGCACACTTCTTGGGGTTTGCCGTGAGCCCCGCCCGCCGCAGCGACCTCAGGACTGCCCTCAGATGTTGTTTGTGCCACTGCCAATTGTTACTGTAGATGATGATGATATCATCCAAATAGGCTGCGGCGTAACGGTCCATGAGACGCTGGAACGTAGCCGGGGCCCCAAACAAACCGAACAGAAGCGTCACAAATTGGTGCAATCCAAACGGCGTGGAGAAGGCTGTTTTTTTCGCGGGAAATTGGTGTCAAGGGGATCTGCCTATAACCCTTTGTTAAATCCAACGTCGAATAAAATCAAGCAGTACCTAACCGATCGAGCAACTCATCGACACGGGGCATCGTGTCACACAGAAGCGAACCGACCCGTCACTATTGGGAAGAACAACAACGGGGCTGGACCAATCACTGTGGGATTCCTCTATTATGCCCATATCAAGCATCGCATCCAATTCTTCCTGAACTATTTTATTTTTGTGTTCGGGCAGGCGATGTGGTGTTGGATGATGTTCGTACGACCCGGTAGAGGGGAAAACACATCTGCAAACTCCTTTTGCAACTTGGCAACCTCTGCAAGTTGGTACGGTGAGAGGTGGTCCTTGCCACTTGGCGAGTAATTTAGAGCTCGATGTTGGGAGTAATACGAGTACCTTATCTCCCGGTGCAAATTCCCTGAGCTGAGTACCCCTGTCATACAGCCGGCATTGGCGTTCCTGAGCTCAGTGCAAATTGTCCTGTTAGTTTCCCCAAATTGTGGAGTTTTGCTCTGAGATCAAGGACATATTGAATTTCGTTCTTACTGTCTGAAGGCCCCTCCTCCCAGGCTTCACGTAAAACATCAAGCACACTGCGCGGGCGCCGCCCATACAGCAGCTCAAAAGGGGAGAAGCCAGTGGAGGCTTGCGGGACCTCTCGAACTGCAAATAACAGGGGGTCGAGCCCCACTAGGCCATCTGTCTGCGGAAGGTACACGCTAGTGCGAATCAACTTAATGCCCAACAATTCATAATGCTCGCGAAAGTGTTCGTGACAAAGTCGTGCCCTGATCGGTGAGGATTTCTTTCGGAATCCCCACCCAGGAGATTACTTTGAAGAGTGCCCCTGCAACACTACGTGCTGAAATGTTGCTCAGAGGCACCGCTTCCGGATATCGCGTTGCATAATCCACCAGGACTAATACAAAGCGATGTCCGCGTGCTGTCCGCTGCAGCCTCACTCTCCCTCCCGTCATCCCGAGATGGAGCAGACGAAGACGACCCTGGCTCCGCCTCCCCCGCGAGAGAATCGCACAACACATCTCCTTGCTTTCATGCAGGACCCAGCCGCGCATATTCCTCTTAATACCTTTTTGAATTCAGGCCAATTAGTTCCCAAAATCAGCGGATGGGTAATAAGATGATGTTGATTTATGGAGAAAAATCACCTTGGGAGACACCAGACTCACTGTGGGGGCCAGTTCCCCTCTGGCTAACATCATAAATATAATGTCAGTATTACTGATATAGTTCAAATCATGGTTTAAAATGATTAATAATATAAAAGGATAAATTAGGTGTATGCCTGTCTAAATAAATGAGTCTTTAGTCTAGACTTAAACTGAGGGAGTGTGTCTGCATCTCGAACAGTGTTTGGGAGACTATTCCATAGTTTAGGAGCCAAATATGAAAAGGATCTATCTCCTTTTGTGGATTTTGATATTCTAGGCACTATTAACAGGCCAGAATTTTTGCGATCGTAATGAACGAGATGGAATATAGCATGGTAGAAGGTCACTTAAGTACTGCAGAGCTAGACCATTCAAACTTTGTACGTAGTTAACAGAATTTTAAAATGGCTACCTGTTAAATTTCATATTCAATGTAACGATGATAAAATGGGGCTAATATGATCATATTTCTTGGTTCTAGTTTGCTCTCTGGCTGCTGCATTTTGAACCAATTGAAGTATTTATTGATCTTGCTTTACATCCTCCCAGTAATGCATTACAATAATCTAGTCTTGAGGTCATGAACGCATGAATTCGTTTTTCAGCATCAGCAACCGAGGGCATGTGCCATAATTTATCAATATTTCTTAGGTGGGAGAATGCTGTTCTACAAACACTGTAGAGTTTTTTGGTCTGATAATTAGTACCTCTCTTTTGTCAGAATTGAGTAGAAGGAAATTTCTGGCCGCCCAATCTTTTATTTCATTGATACACTCTGCTAATTTGGAGAATTGGTAAATCTCATCATGTTTTGAAGAAATATAAAGTTGTGTATCAACGCATAGCAGTGGAAACTTATTCCACAATTCCTGATAATATCTCCCATGGGAAGCATATACAAGGAGAAAAGCAGAGGCCCTAAAACTGATCCCTGTGGCACTCCATCCCTACCTTTTTTCATTTGACAATTACTCATTTACACATACAAAGTGGTAGCAGTCTGAAAAATAGGACCTAAACCATGCTAATGTAAGTCCACTAATGCCAACATAATTCTCTAGCCTATTCAAGAGAATGTTGTGATCTATCATGTCGAAGGCAGCACTAAGATCTAAATGAACTAGATTAGAAATGGAGCTGTGATCTGATGATAAGAGCAAGTCATTTGTAACTCTGCTAATTGCAGTCTCTGTACTGTGATGGGGCCTAAATCCTGACTGAAATTGTTCATATATTCCATTTGTCTGTTGAAATGAACATAGTTGAGAGGACACTACATTTTCTAGTATTTTCAACATAAATGGTAGATTTGAAATCGGTCTGTAATTAGCCAATTCTCTAGGATCAAGTGGTTGCTGTGTGTGTGATCATTGTACCACGGTGCATATCACTGTTTTCTGAGGTGCTGTGACAGTTGATTGCATAATTCCAATTTTATTTCTGATTATTTAAAATTTTTCAGTAAAGAAAAGTCATTACTATTGTGCTGCGACAGAATATCTGGTTCGGTCAATGCTTTATTCCTAACCAATTTAGCCACAGTACTGAACAAACACCTAGGATTGTTGTGGTTCTTTTCTGTGAGTTTGCTAAATATGCTGACCTGGCAGCTTTTAGTGCCTGTCTGTATCTTCTGAAACGATCCTGCCATGCACCGTGAAATACCACTAATTTTGTATTCTTCCACTTGTGCTCCATTTTCTGAGCTGCTCTCTTGAGATTATGAGTGTGATCACTGTAACATGGTGCAAGGCTTTTTTCTTTAATTTTCTTTAATCGAAGGGGGGGACATTATCAAGAGTGCTTGAACATTGTATTTATGTTTTCTGTTATTTCATCAAGTTCTTCGAAGATTATAGAAGATTATTAGTGAAGCTATCTTTAGTGGTTGAAAGAATAGTTCTACCTGAACAAAAGTCTGGTGTAGAGCGAGTGACATAAACTGATCGCAACAAACCAGAGACTAGGTAATGATCTGAGATGTCGTCACTCTTCGGTAGAATTTCTATCATATCAAAACCATATGACAGAATTAAATGTAGCGTATGATTATAGCGATGAGTTGGTCCTGTCACATTTTGTCTGACTACAAGAGAGTTGAAAATATCAATAAATGCTAATCCCAATGTGTCATTTTCATTATCTATGTGACTGTTGAAGTCACCAACATTTAAAGCTCTACATTAACTAATAGATCAGATAAAAAATTCAAGCAAACCAGATTAAGGACCAATTGATCAATATAGTGTAGCAAGGGCAATAGACGACAATTTTTTATTTAGATCTGATGGTGTCACATTAAGCATTATTAGTTAAAAGGACTTATATATACAATATGTGTGTCCCTTTTGACCAGTTGTGTTCAAGGGTCTATGATTTTATTACTGTATAAATCAATCCTTAAGTTAGTGTGTTACTGAATGATTAATGTGTTGCTTAAATCTCAAGAAAAAAATTATTATAAAAAATGGCGTATCATTTCTGCGCTCGCCATTCAGCTTGTCGCACAGTAATAAAAACAAGGGTGGGCCGGAGGTGATTCTAAAAGCCCCCAAAGTTGTTGACTTGGGGGGGGGGGGTTCACTTGGTTCGATTGCTTGGACCAATCATTTGCTTTTTTTATATATATATTTTTTTTTATTAATAAGAACGAAATATAAAGGTTGGGTTTTACTGTACGTACATTTGTTTATGAAATTTAAACTACAAACTAAAAATTTAAATTACATTTATAATATAGAATTCTTTCGTTTGTTTGAGGGGATATTAGTAAAACCAAATATAATGTTTTCTAAACACAAAGAAAAAGTGAGGTCAATGTTATCAATTATAAATTTTGTCAAATCTGTCCAAAATTTCCTTACATGAGCACAATGCCAAAATAAATGAAACAAGGTTTCAGCCAATGTATTGCAAAAAGAACAGTTCAAATCTATATCCTTTTTAAATGTAACAAGAAAATGATTTGCTGGGTAGTATCTGTGTAAGATTTTGAAAGTTAATTCCTAAATTTTCTTTACTAATAAATATTTGTTTGGTAAAGTCCAGATGGCCTTCAGTAATAAACCTTCCACCAGTCTATTCCAGTAAACAATTCAGTTTGGCATGGTGACAATGTCTTTTTGAAGTAAAGAACAAATAGTTTTATTAACATTTAAAACTCCGCAGGGCAAAACAAAGTTTCCCAATTGCAGTATCAAATAAATCAAAAGCAGAAGTGGGCGCAATACTGTTTTGAGTATTAGTTCTGAATATTGCCAAGACCCCTGTGGGAATCACATCCATGACCATAGAAAATTATTTTGGTGTCACTAGGTGTAAAGGGATTAATGGATAGGAGGCGGCAAGAACCGGCTTGACAATATAAATAATAGTTTTAATATAAAACAGAACAAAAAGACACAAACACACATGACGGTCAGCTGCCCGTAAACGATCTCTCTCTCTCTCTCTCGCACCACCATCCGCAGTCGGCCTTTATCCCTCTAAGATGCGTAATTAGCCTGATATGGGACTGGGTGTGCAGAATCACCACCCTGCCCCGCCCTCCACCCTGTCACACTGGGATTTTATGGACATCTAGAAACTCAGAATAAGTGCTTTCTTGATTTAATAATTGATCGACTCGTGTTATGCCTGCTAAAAACCATCTTTCAAAAAATAAAGATTTATTTTTAAATAATTTATTGTAATTGTTCCATATTAAATATCTTTGGGGTGAAAAGTTATGCTTGTATAACAGGGCCCAAGACAGCAACATTTGTTTGTGAAAGCAAGATCAATTCAGAGAGATTTTGTAATTGCAATTCAAGAGAAGCTCAAGACCACCTAATTTGGAGAAAACAAAATTGGGTATAAAATTCCAAAAAGGATTGAGATTTAGAATGAAATGTCTAATAAAATGTATTTTAAAAATATTATTTAGAGTACAGAAATCAAGGAAGTTCTATCCACCTGATTAATAAGTATTCATTATTACAGATTTCCTAATATAATGTGTTTTGTTTCTCCAAAGAAAATTAAATAAAGCAGTATCAATTGCTTTACACATCTCTTTAGAAACATCAAGTGAAGTGGCATCATAGACTAATCTTGACTGTCTCTCAGCTTTTCAAAACGAAATTCTACCTTTTAGGGATAAATCCCTCAAAAGCCAGTGATTCAACTTTGCTTTAGTCTTCTGCAGAATGGGATCAAATTTATCTTACATCTAGAGTTTTGATCTTTTGAGAGAACAATCCCCAAATATTTAATTGATACCTTCACTGGGATATTAGCAATTTGTTGTAACTGACAGTCTTTAATAGATAATAGTTCACATTTGCTGATGTTTAAACTATGGCCAGAAGCTTTAGAAAAGGCATCAGTAGATAACTTTAAGAGCAGCTGAGACCTGATGATGATCTTTCAGGAACAGTGCCGTATCGTCTGCCAACTGGGATATAATAATATCCCTGCCAGCAATAGATATACCTTTTAAGTGGCTTGATTTAACAAAAATATTCATAAGCTGAGTACAGAACAAAAAAAGATAAGGGGAGATTGGACAACCTTGTCTAATACCAACAAATCTAGAGGAGAAACCACCTTTAAGTTTAACAGAACAGTTTGCATTCCTATACATTGTTAGTATAGCTTTACAGAAAAAGTCTCCAAACCCACATTTTTTGTAATGACCTAAAAATAAATGCATGCTCCACCGAATACAACACTTCATAGAAATCTAAGAAAAGAATAAATCCATCAGCAGTACTTAAATATTAGTAGTCCAACAAGTCTAAGACTAATCATATATTATTTGAAATGTGTCTTTTCTTTGAGTATCCAGATTGGGCCTCATCTATAAGGGGGTCCATAACTGACTTGATTCTATTTGCAAAGATTAAGGCAAAGAACTTATAATCATTGTTTAATAGAGAAATTGGTCTCCAGTTATATAACAACAATGGGTCTTTTTTTTTGGTTTTGGAATCAATGTACTTAACCCTTGAGTTTAAGAAGGTGGAAAAAATAGATTTTCTATATTCTCTATATAAACCTTTTTAAGAAAGGGGGCAATAAGATCAGAAAAGTAATTGAACTATCACAGAGCTCTTTTTGCACAGGGTTGGTAGTCTTAAAATTAATTCAAAAAACAGAGTTCAGAAATAGAGAAGCAGAGTTTTCACAGAATTTGGATGAATATAACCTACTATAGAATTCTGTACAAAATGTTTATATTTTAACTTGTTCATCTGTGACATCCCCATCTATTTTAAGTTGTTCAATTGTATTATTTCTAAAAATAAATATGCAGAGTTTTGTTCCCCTTTTTCCAACCATTGCTTCCGTGACCTAACGAAGGCTCCTTCTGCCTTATTCTTCTATAATGTGTCCAATTCCAGTTGTAGAGTGCTTAACTCAGCTTGTTCACATTCATTTGGACATGATTATGAAGAGTGGACCGCTAATCTTGAAATAATATTATCCTCCTGAATACGTCTTTCTTTTGCCATTTAAACTTACTGTGTACTTTTCTTTCGAAAGTACTTGGCTACCTCAAATTTCAGTAGCTCCCAATTACTGCAGAATTTCTTTTTTGAAAGTGCTTTATACCACTGATTTAAAATACGTTTTTTAATCTTTGTTTTAATATGTTCATATTGCAGTAGTGAACTATTAAGTTTCCAATATGAACTTCTACCCATAGCATGTGGAGTAGTGCTGAGGATAATGGAAATAAGAACAGCCTTATGGTGACTGAGTGGTAAAGGGATCATATTAACAGAGACATCTGAGGATTGTATACTCGCAGATACTAACCAATAATCTATACGAGATTGTCTGTTACCAGAATTGTTGCTCCAAATATACATCAACGAATCAGGAAATTTACACCATATATCAACCAAATTAAATTTCTCTTAAATTATTAAATTTCATAACGGTATTAAAATCACCCCCTATGATAAGAGAGAGATCCGGGAATTGCGACAGTCCTTGAAGGATATGCTCTTCTAACGTTTCAAATAAATGATCATTTTCATTTTTAGTGTTATATCCATAAATATTCGCAATGAATAATATAGTACCATGAAAAATGTATTTATCCGACATGTTCGGTATGCAGAATCTCCCAGGTGAATCTGTTCTTTAGAGAGATAACACCAGCAAAGAGCTCAGATCCATGTGCACACCAGATGTTGTTGCCCCATTGCGTCCTCCAAAAACTCACATCATCAGGAATTGAATGAGATTTTTGAAAAAAGCAGAAATCAGTCCTATGTTGTTTAACATCCAAAAATAAAGTTTTCCGTTTGTCATGTTGTCTTAACCTGTTGATACGCAATCCCCCCGCACGCGGTGGTGATGTCACTCTGCTTACATTTAATATATAATTTACTGTCTATAAATGTAATTAATGTTAACAAATTATCGGGGGCTGGATTAATGTAAATGTTCTTAAGAATTTTATTTGGGTATTATAAGTTTATTTGGGAATACAAAATATTCCTAACTTTTTTTCTTATGTTAAAATTTAAGAAGAAGATGGTAGTTAAAAAGACTAGTAGTTCCTACTAGCCCCAAAAGTGCTAGTGTGAAAAACCTTACAAGAAGTATACGTGGTGTGGAAGGTGAGAGACTGTGGTAGAATAATTTATTTTCTTTTAAGAAGGAAGACTGTGCATTAGTAGGGTAGAAGTGGCTCCCTCTGGTGGACATCAGCCTATTTATAGCCATAATTCTAACTGCATTAATTACAGTTGTAAAATTAACTATTTCCCACATTAATGCGCTGCCAAAATAATGAAAGTTTGCTTTTTACCACAGAATGTTCTTTTGTGCATGTGTACTAAGTTTGAAAATTGTGCTCGCATGATACAGGTCAATTAGTCATTATGGGCCACAGCTGAAAACATATTTGCTTATATCTTTGGAACAATTTTACATCAAAATTATTTTGATAACTGTCAGGAGGTTATGTAGCTAATGTATGCCAAGTTTTGGGCAAATCAGACAAACGCTGTAGGACGAGTTTGAAAAAGTAGGTTTTACAATTAAAGTGAACTGGTAGAAAAGTTTTCTTGCAGAATTGTAAATCCATGTGACCATATGATATGGGGGCACTGAAGGATTCAGAGAAAATAAAAAAAAATTATTCAAGCCTAAACAGTTCTGGAGCTGTTGGCAGAAATATGAATTAGCTGCTTATATCTTATGGTCGATTCTCACAAAATGTTATATACCACTGCTCATAGACACCCTTCTTGTGTATTATTAGGTGTAAGTGTGCCCGAGTAGTGATGCACATTTGGGACCATCCTGCCAAGTTTGAAGTTTCTGCAATGTACGATCTCTGACACCCATACACTTTTAGGGCAGAAAAATAAAGAAGAATAAAATCTTAACAAAAACAATAGGGATCCAGCACCTTTGGTGCTTGGACCGCTAATAACAAGAAACTCTTAACAAATACAAGGAGAAAATCTTAACAAAGACCACCTTTTGTGCTCGGTCCCCTAAAAATCCTTTCAAATACAATAGGGTTCTAGCACCTTCGGAGCTTGGACCCCTACAAATCAGATCTAAATGTTCCTCCACAGTTTTCATCATTTGTAAACAATAAACCTTGTAGCAACTCTTTGTTAATAATGTAATAACAAAGCACAATGTAATAAATGTTCATAATATAATAATTTTCTCAAAACATTGAGTCACTTTGACACAAACACATTTTGAGCTTTATGCAAAGTATTAAAAGAAAGTCTCAGCTTTGATTATATTATTTTCTTTATTAGAAACAGTATGGTCGATATGGTCTTCTGCTGTTGTAGCCCATCCGCCTCAAGGTTTGATGTGTTGTGCATTCTGAGATGCTATTCTGCTCACTACAATTGTACTGAGTGCTTATCTGAGTTACAGTAGCCTTTCTGTCAGCTCGAACCAGTCTTGCCATTCTCAGTTGACCTCGCTCATCAACAAGGCATTTCCATCTGCAGAACCTGCTACTCACTGGATGTTTTTTGTTTTTGGCACGATTCTTTAGAAAAATTTAGAGCAGGGATGCTCAGCTTTGGAAATCCAGAGGCAGAGGGCCATAAAGCTGGATCCCTTTAGCCTCTAGGCCTGCACTATTTATTTATTTATTTATTTATTTATATTTATTCTTTGTATTAAAACATATATTTTCACGGTTATTTGCCCATGTTGGTTTAACACCAGATTCACTAAAAGAATTATGCAGATCTGGCAACTGTGCAAATGCACCAACAAACCCGTAGCTGATTCTTTCCCAAAAAGATTTTGCGGGCCGGTTGTGAGCGCTCTACAGTGGAGGATGCAGAAGTCCACCATGATCTGACTGACACGCTCTGCCGGGACAGCGTCACTGTGATCCAAACACGTGGACTATCTTTTTAACATGCCAAGGTGCAATTTACTACAACGCACATCTGTTCGTCTCCATAATTCGATACATTTTTGCTGATGTGATCAAAAGAAAAGTTACGAAAATGAAGGGGAGCTTGTTATTAAAACAGATATGATATCTGGTTCACAAAAACTGAACACAGATTAGGAAAATATAATCTGCATAAAGATAATATAATCTGCATATCACTTGTGGTAATACAAACAATCTGTTTGCATTTTGAACCTTAAAATAAGCACGCTAAAGAATATTATGAAAGCCAAAATGTGCTCTGGATTAATTCTGTCTTTAGTTGATTCTTTGGATTTTGTCATAAAATGTATATAGTTTGAAATCTGTGACATTGTTTTTATTAAGATAACGTAAAACACAAAACTGTCAAAATCTTTGCCAAAGAGACAAAGTCTCAGCTGTCTCATTGTACAATTATATTTATTCTCCAAACAATTGAGATATAATCATTTAAATGTTGGCTGTCATAAAAATTTGTTTTGGAGAAAAAAAGACAAGATTCCCAAAAACTATCTGTACATTTGACAGAATTAGATTTATTCAAAAAATATTAAAATAATTTATAGACATCAATCACAGGCAAGTAAAAATATAATGCATATATACAGTTGTGGCCAAAAATATTGGCACCTTTGTTAAATATTAGCAAAGAAGGCTGTGAAAAAATGTTTTATTGATTTATTCTTTTGCTCTTTCATTCAAAATATTCATTAAAATCTCACTTTTAATTGAAGTAAAGTAATTGAATGTTGGGAAAAATCTCATAAGCAAATAAATATATGTAAAATAAATAAATATACAAATAAATATGTAAACATAACATTCTATGAAATAATGTTCTATGGACATAGCCGTTATTGAGTTAGCAGCCAGGTATAAAGTGACAATGAATTAAAGTGCAACTCTGGACATGTGAAAAGTTGGATGGTGTACACGTGTGTGTGTGTGTGTGTGTGTGTGTGTGTGTGTGTGTGTGTGTGTCAGTCCAGTCTCTGAGTATTGAGGAGTCTGATGGCTTGGGGGAAGAAGCTGTTACACAGTCTGGCCGTGAAGGCGCGAATGCTTCGGTAGCTCTTGCCAGATGGCAGGAGGGAGAAGAGTTTGTGTGAGGGGTGTGTGTGGGGTCATCCACAATGCTGGTTGCTTGCGGATGCAGCACTTTGTGTAAATGTCTTTGAAGGAGCGAAGAGTGAAGACTCTATCCTCTGCAGGCCTTTGCGGTCCAAAACGGTGCAAGTTCCAAACCAGGCAGTGATGCAAGCTGCTCAAGATGCTCGAATAGTCCCTCTATAGAATGTAGTGAGGATGGGGAGTGGGAGATGTGCTTTTCTCAGCCTTTGAAAAAGTAGAAACGCTGCTGGGATTTCTTGGTAATAGAGCTGGTGTTGAGGGACCAGGTGAGGTTCTCAGCCAGGTGAACACTAAGGAATTTGGTGCTCTTGACGATGTTCAGTGGAGAGTGGCACAATGCGAGGTTCAGGTGTGTGAACGGCAAGCTCTGCACACTTTGCGTGCTCAAGCAGTAGTCCCTGAGCGGCAGGCCGAAAGCCTGGGGACTCCATTTGCCCAGTGAGGTAAAGATATTCAGCGTCAAAAGGTCATTGCTGACTTGGAGGATCTTGCTGTAATACGTCGATCCATAACTGCCATGGAGACGAAAATCATTAAGTTGGTTACAAGAGTGTCAGTCGTTGAGAAACCGATTGATTATCTGAAGTCATCGGACAGGGAATTAGCTGCTAACCCAAGGTAGACTTGGATCACGTCTGAGAAACGTTGGAATTCCTGAGGATAAAAAGGCAGAGATATGGTAAAATTTCTGGTTGGATGGGGAGCATCGGTGCACAGCCATTTTCAGATCTCTCCAGAGATGTTCAATCGGGTTCAAGTCTGGGCTCTGGCTGGGCCACTCAAGGACATTCACAGAGTTGTCCCGTAGCCACTCTTTTGTTATCTTGGCTCTGTGCTTAGGGTCGTTGTCCTGTTGGAAGATTGAACCTTCGCCCCAATCTGAGGTCCAAAGCGCTCTGTAGCAGGTTTCCATCAATGATGTCTCTGTACATTGCTGCATTCATCTTCTTCCCAGTTCATGCTTCACTGTAGGGATGAGCGGTGCCTTGTTTCCTCCAGACATGACGCTTGCCATTAAGGCCAAAGAGTTCAATCTTTTGTTTCACATGGTCTGTGAGTCCTTCAGGTGCCCTTTGGCAAACTCCAGGCAGGCTGTCATGTGCATTTTACTGAGGAGTGGATTCAGTCTGGCTGCTCTGCCTGATTGGTGGAGTGCTGCTGAGATGGTTGTTCTTCTGAAAGTTTCTCCTCTCTCCAAAAAGAAATGCTGGAGCTCTGTCAGTGTGACCATAGGGATCTTAGTCAGGGAGGTGACCAAGGCCCTTCTCCCCCGATCGCTCCGTTTGGCTGGGCGGCCAGCTCTAGGAAGAATCCTGGTGCTTCTAAACTTCCATTTATGGATGATGGAGGCCACTGTGCTCATTGGGATCTTCAATGCTGCAGAAATGTTTCTGTAACCTTCCCCAGATCTGTTCCTCGATATAGTCCTGTCTCGGAGGTCTACAGACAATTTCTTGGACTTCATGGCTTGGTTTGTACTCTGACATGCACTGATAACTGTGGGAACTTATATAGACAGGTGTGTGCCTTTCCAAATCATGTTCAATCAACTGAATTTACCACAGGTGGATTCCAATCAAGTTGTAGAAACATTTCAAGGATGACTAGTGGAAACAGGATGCACCTGAGCTCAATTTTGAGTGTCATGGCAAAGAATGTGAATACTTATGTACATGTGATTTAAAAAAAATAAAAAAAAAAATTATTTGTTTTTAATTTTTAATACATTTGCAAAGATTTCAAACAAACTTCTTTCACATTTTCATTATGAAAAAACAAAACATTTGTAAAAATTTAAATGCTGTGAATACTTTCCGGATGCACTGTAATTGTTAAGATTTGTATTATTATTAGGGGTCAAGCGAAGGGGCTTTTCTCATGGGGAACCCATATCTTCCGCCATGATGGATTTTTCTGTACAGTGAAAATTTGTGAAAACTTTCAAAACTCTTCTCCTGAACCGTAGCTGCAATTATCTTGAAATTTAGTACACATGTAGAATTGATGTCTGTCAAATTGTTACTTGGCAAAAATGAATACAATACAAAATGGCTGAAAGGGGCATGTTTATGTAAATGTCCACATTGCATTAATGTATGTGTCAGTAAACCAAATGTCATTTTGACTGATGGTTTTTCAAACCTAATATGCTTCAAGATGACATCACTCTGAAGTACTGTGCAAAGAATGGCCCACATTCGCCCTTAGGAGACGCTACAGGCCATGCCCAAATGTCCTATATTCAAAGTGATGTCATTTCCACCCCATTTGTCCAATTCTTCTGAAACTTGGTGTACATGCCTCATTTCTCATGGGGAACAAAAAGGCCTCAAGGATCAATAAGGTCTGGCATGATGGATTTTCCTGTACAGTGAAAAATTGGGAAAACCTACAAAACTCTTCTCCTGAACCATAGCTCCAATTGACTTGAAATTTGGTACACGTGTAGAATTGTCTTTAAAAATGTCACTTAGCAAAAATGAATACGATACAAAATGGCTGAAAGGGGCGTGTTTATGTAAATGTCCACATTGCATTAATGTATATGTGTCAGTAAACCAAATGTCATTTTGACTGATGGTTTTTCAAACCTAACATGCTTCAAGATGACATAACTATGTTGGCTTGAGAAAGCCAACATATTGTTATGTTACATACATTTATTATTATTATTTGTACTATTTTTTTCTATTTTCTGAGACTAAAATTTCAACAGTCTTACCTCCAAGAGATTTAATGCTACAAGCACCAAACTCGCCACAGACCTGGGGACTGTTCTGAAGTTTGCTGGTATGTCTTTTTTACCTGATGCGACAAGCTTTTTATATAAATGACGATCAAACATGTAAAAAATCCCATTGATTTACAATGGCTGAGCAAAAATGCCCCCTCTACTGGATTAATACAGTCTACAAGTAAAATCCCATTCACTTACATTGGCTGAGCAAAGAGGCTCCCTCTACTGGAGTAACTCTGTCTACCAAATGCAGCTCTACTGGAGCAATTTCTCTAATGAAGCAATTCTGTCTACTAGTGGGTGGAGATCCAGACTTAGAAGTCAGATGAATTTTGCTTGCATCTGCACAAAGGTCTGTCAATTGTGTTTTAATGCTTCCCAGTTTGAACATTCAAGCGATTTTACACTATTCATCTCAACAAATGGCAAAACAACTCATAAATGTTTGCGAGCAGTTTTGTGTGACACAGCGAGCAGCGTCACGTCTAAAGCACGCACCCCGATGAGAGATCGCTTTCACTTCTTGCGTTTGAGTGGACAATTTCATACAAAAAAAAAATGTCAAAATACGTGATATATTGGGGAGTATGTTATGTCTCAAGTGAACATAAACAGTTGAGAAAGAAATCAGGTATCATTATATTGAATTCTGGCATTATTCCAGGGTTCAACACAGGCGCTGATGTGACGTCCTGCTAGATTTTTCTCTCGAAACAGCGGAAACATCTTTAAAAAAAAATACTGCGTCATTTTTGCCCATACAGATACATGTAAGACATCATTACAAACTATAAAAGGTCTACTTTTATTTGTGTACACTTACAATAACAACAAAACCTTGTGCTTTTGTAAAATAAAGAAAATAAACGGGGTGCGCCGTCTCTGTCTTTGCGAGCATCTTTCTGAAACACGTCAGAAAAATCAAGTGAAACTCCACGAATTCTTGTCACACAAACATGAAACATATGTCTAAAGAAGGTAGGGATGGGTGGATCGATCCTAAAGTATCAATACTGCAGAGAATGATGTTTTATAATTCTGCCCCAACGGAGCAGCCGCGGCCATCTGCTGGGGGACGAGGAGCCCAGCCAACTGGAAGTGGAGGAACGGCCGCCGACCACGAGGGGAGAAGGGGCTCCTAGCCGACCGCCTGGAGCGGTCAGGGCAGCTTCCAGGGACGGAGGATTCCCCTACCAGCCGCTGAAACGCGGCGGGGTATGAGACCGCCGACCGCTGTCAGGGGCGGGGGAGACCCCTTCGGCTCCCCGAGAACACGGTGGGGCGTTCCGTCCACCAGGGGCTGGAGGACTGCCTCCGATCCACCCAAAGAGGCGCAGCTGTCGTCCGTTAGAGGGTGGAGGAGTGGCCGAGGAACAAGCTACGGCGTATCAGAGAACCGGCGAGTAAGTGTCTTTTTTTTTCCATCTCTATCACTCTCACTGCCGCTCTGCGTTGGCCTTTTCCCTCTCTTTTAGTTGTAGTGTATTTTTGGGGGGTACTACACTGTTACAGGAAGTTACACACATTTTAATTATTTCTGTTTCCCTCCCTTTGTCCCCTCCCTCGTCCAGGTAGACGGGGATGACCTGACGGCAGACGGCGCAGAAGGCGCGCCCCTCCCCAGGGAAAGGGGGGTGTACGTCAGGCCGGGGGCTCCCCAGCCTGAAAGAATGAGGGAGGAATGTGGCAGGGAGGAGGGCGGGGCCGGGTCGTGATCCTACACACCCGGTCCCGTATTAGGCTAATCAAGCCTCCGAGTCGGATAAAGGCCGATCGTGGAGGATGGTGCGGGAGAGAGAGATCGTTTACGGACATGTCCGTCGTGTTTGTGTATTTTGTTTTAAGTTTATTATTAAACTATTATTTATTGTCAAGCCGGTTCTCGCCTCCTCCTTGCCCATCTAAATTCCTTGTTACAGTCACCAAGCGTATTAACACCCCTTACAATCCACTCCAACCAGCAGAAAGGGGACTCACCAATACACAACTGTGGCATGGTGGAGGGCGGGACCGGGGCGTGATTACGCACGCCCGGTCCCGGATTAGGCTGATTAAGGCCTCAAGAGGGATAAAGGCCACTCGCGGAAGGCGGTGTGGGAGAGAGAGATCGTTCACAGACATGTCCGTTGTCTTATGTGTTTGTATTTTGAGTTTTACATTAAACCTTTAGTTGTATGTCAAGCCGGTTTCTCGCCTCTTCCTTGCCCGTGAAAATGAACTGTTTTACATTGGTGCCGAAAGCCCGGGAAGGAAGAGGGATGCGCCGTAGCGGAGTTCTCGCCACTGCCCAGCGGAGCAGCCGCGGCCATCTGCCGGGGGACGGCGGAGCCCTGCCTGGACGCGGAGGAACGGCCGCAGACCGCGACGGGAGGAGGGTCTCCTGGCCGACCGCCTGGAGCAGTTAGGGCCGCTGCCAGGGGCGGGGGAGTCCCCTACTAGCCGCTGGAACGCGGCGGGGTTGGAGGGCTCACCGCCGACCACCTGGAGCGGGAGAACTGCTGCCAGGGGCGGGGGGAGGCCCCTTCGACTCCCCGGGAACGCGGCGGGGCGTTCCGTCCACCAGGGGCTTAGGACTGCCTCCGATCCGCCCGTGAAGAATCCACGGAGAAGTGGCTGAGGAACGAGCTACGGCGTATCAGAGAACCGGTGAGTAAGTTTTTTTTTTTTTTTTAAATCTCTCTCTCCTCTCTCTCTCTCGCTGCCACTCTGCATTGGCCTTTTCCCTCTTTTTTAAATTATGGTGTTTGTGGGAGGGAAGGTACTGCCCAGTGCAGGAAGGCATTTTTTAATTATTGTTGTTTCCCCTCCCCTTGCACCCTCCCTCGTCCAGGTTGATGGGGATGACCCGCCGGCAGACTGCGCGGGAGGCGCCCCCCCCAGGGGATGTACGTCAGGCCGGGGGTCCCCAGCCTGAAAGAACGGGGGAGGAATGTGGCACTGTGGAGGGCGGGACCGGGGCGTGATTACGCACACCCGGTCCCGTATTAGGCTGATCAAGCCGTCAAGAGGGATAAAGGCCACTCGCGGACGGCGGTGTGGGAGAGAGAGATCGTTCACAGACATTTCCGTTGTCTTATGTGTTTGTATTTTGAGTTTTCCATTAAACCTATGATTTATATGTTAAGCCGGTTTTTCCTTGCCCGTGAAAATGAACTGTTTTACAACAACTTTGTATCGAGGCATATGCTTGTGGCAACATTTTAAATAAATGTCTGAATTAAACACACTGGACACTTTTGGACACAGTGCATGCAGATGCGAGATAACAGGGTGCAACTTAACTTTTCTGGTTAGTTTAATAGTAAGGCTTTGTAATAGTAAATTAGGGGAGGGGCTCTCTCAGGTGGAGGTGAACAATGAGCTAAATGTCTGAGACCGAATGCATAATAATAAAACAAAATTTTGTGTAGGCCTAACCCACCTTTGTCAACCAGCCTATGTAACTTATTGAAATGCGACCTGGGATGCTTTCCATTCCAAATGAAGGACTTTGCTATGCTGGTAAATTGCTTGAAATAATTGAGGGGGACATCTACAGGGAGAGACTGTAGTAGATAGTTAGGGCCCGAGCACAGAGGTGCGTGGACCCTATTGTTGTTCTAGGTTTTTATTATTTTTTCCCCAAATAAATAGCATTTTTGAGGGACTAAACATACTCAAACTCATGAAACTTTGCACATGCATCAAAAATTAAGAAATATTAAATTAAAAAGGGCTAGATCCTACCATATTGCCATTATGTATCATCTATATATTAAACTTGTATTGGAACAGTGATGTCTTATATTAAATATTATACTCATTCACAATTTCATCTTTTTGATGTCTATTCAGTGTCATTGCAAAGACCATATAGAGCTGCTACTGAGCAATGTTGGGTGAGGCCCATCACAGTAATCAGAATCCATTACATTTTCCTGTTATGAATTGATGTAAGGAATAACTTTTAATTTTTTCAGTAATTCAATTTTAGATTCTGTTCTGTTGTGACAATGTAACTTTCCTCTGGTTTCTCCTGAACCATGGTTTTAAGAAGTATTTTCATTTTCCTTTCAGCAGCATTTAATTGTTGTCTTCTCCCCTGTGCAGAATGTTACAGAGCTGCCAGGGTTGAGGAAAGCTGTACAATTTTGTTTCCTATATTTAACTTCACCTTAACTGAAAATATAGCAATGGCACTCCTTTGGGTCGGTCCCTGTATGCCTCCTATCACCCAAAGAGACCAATTCACTTATTGAAGCTTTCAACAAGATCATAGTAGTTTGAGATTCTCTTTAGTTTTCCTTTGTCTTCACATGTTGGATGGTTGGATGATTTTGGTTACAAATCTGGTAGCACATGTGCTTTGTCAGATTTTGCCTATTTCCTAAACATTTGAAACACAATTCCTTTGCTTTTATTAATTCCACCTTTTCTTTGTTGGGCTTCCTTTTAAGTGTGTCAAACCTAAATTCGTGGTCTTTACCAAAAAACAAAGAGGGCTTTTAAAATGCATTTAAAGCAGTGTTATTTCATTTTAAGAGAATTAAGTGATGCAGGCAGTGATCACTGAAGTGTTACTTTCTGTTTGAACTGGCAAATGCTGTGGTTGGTTGCAGTTAATTTTCTGTGATGCCCATCCTAAGATACAAGAAGTATCCATTGTTTATCCATCGTTTTCTGGCCAGTAGTTGGAAGCAGTTCATTTTCTGCGAAGTCCATCATAGTAGACTGAATTGATGCAAGCATTGGTGGTCTATTAAGCGACCCACAATTATTTGCGTAATCTGTATAATTTATTTATTAATAGTTGTTTTTGTTTTTGTTTGTTTTTTCAGACAGTGAGCCGTCATTTCCGGAATATTCCAGTCAATGAAAAAGAAACGCTCACATACTTTATTTATATGGTGAAGAGCAGTAAAAGTCGACTGGACCAGAAATCAGATGGAAGCAAACAAGTGGAGTAAGGTTCCCACACCTCTGCTTGCAACTGCCCCCAGTAAGACGCGTATCAATGGCAGAAAAGTCATTATTTATGATGTGCAGATGTTAGCTGACTTTAAAATTAATATTTGAATACTTGTGTACAAAATTAGACAAAATCAGCTAAATATATACAAAAAAATCAGGTAACATACGGGAGTGGAAAACTGTCTAGTGTTACTGCCGTGAAGTGCTTTTCAAAATGTTTGTCTTGTATTGATTTTTAACTACTTCTGTGCCAAACTCCAAAGTAACAAAAAATAAACCACCTAGAAGACACAGAAATACTGAAAAAACATTTTTTTTTATCTCCGATAGGTTTCAAATGTTCATGTATCATACCTAAATGATAATGACACTGAATGACTGCAGATTTGGACTTTGTGGAACACACAGCTATACAGTTATACTGATACAAACCTCCCTGAACAGCCTTAGCATTTACTTTTTATTACAATATTTTATCTGTTTCTTGAGTATTTTCAATGTTTTACAGACAGCTGTACAGTCTGCAATGTATAGCATTTTGTAGATAATGTGGTGTTAGTTTTCTCCCTTTTTGTGGAAAAGCTTTCTTTGTTGAAATAAACAGACTATAAACAATTCTTGTGTTACAACTAATATTTTCATGAATTTGTATTTTTAACATACATTTTACAGTTTTAAAACTAGTGTGGTTATTTCACCTGATTAGTTTTTTGTCTGCTTTACCATGAGATAAATTATTTACTCACCCTTATGTCATCCTTTTTACCTCTATGCTGTTTGTTTGTTTGTTTTTGTGTGGGTTTTTTTTTAGCATAGGTCACAGTGACTACGGGCTGTCAGTCTCCAAAAAGGACAAAAATAACCTTAAAAGTATGACTCTTCTGAATCCATATGCTAGCTTTTAGTGAACAACAGACTCAAATTTAAGTCATTATGCACTGATAATCTAGACTCAAACGTAATTTATTCTCTTGTGTCAAAACGAAATGTTGCATCGAAGAGCAATATTGAACAACTTGCATTTTTTTTAATAACATAAATGTTGGTCTGTTCCTCTCACAAAGTTATCATATGGCATCAGAAGACAATCACACAGGTCATATGTTTCACGGAAAAAAAAACAACCGCATGGGTTTGGAACTAAATGAGTACATGGTGAGTAAATAATGACAAATATAATAATTTAATATAATAGAGTAATATAACACTTGCAAAAAATATAATGAATTTGACAACATCTTTATATTTTCACTTTTAAAAATGTATTATTATTTTTGTACAGTAGTATTTTATTAATCTATTTAACTTTTTTTTTAAAGATTATATATTTAAATGTAAATTAATATGGCATTGGCATTTCTATAACACAATTTCTACCCCATTTCTGTCTTCAGCATGTCTGTCTTTTCATCTCATGTCAGTTATTCAACCAGCTGATCTGAACTGAATGTCAGTGGGCTCAACAGAAGCCTTCTCTTATAAATAAAGCAGCTCCTGTGTGAGAATAATTTGGAAGCGGCCAAAACGTACTTAAATGCATGCCTTAAGTCATCAAGTAATTTTTATTTGTATAGCGCTTTTAACAACACACATCGTTTAAAAGAAGCTTTAGAGAAAATCCAGATTTTACAGAAAAAATTTACTGTAATATCTATAAAGTCTTTGTCATCATTGTGTAGTTTGATTAAATATGATTTAAAATTTTGTATAAAATATATAATAAAATTATTTTATTTAGAATACCAATAAGCAAGCCGAAGGTGACTCTGGTAAGGAACACAAAATTCCATAAAATGTTGGATAATGGAGAAAAATTACTTTGGGAGAAACCAGGCTCACTTTGGGGGCCAGTTCCCCTCTGGCTAACAGCATGAATATAATGCCAATAATATAGGTGCAAGCAGCAATGTGATTCCTCCTCAAAATGGCAAATCATTCAAAATTGATCAGTAGAGGGTTGGGGTTAAACCCTCCCAATGGAGGAATCCAAAAAACATGTCTTTCTGTCTTAATCCTAAAAGAAAGTTTTTCAGTGTACAGGAAAATCCATCATACCGGACCTTATGGATCCTTTAGACTTTTTTTGTTCCCCATGAGAAATGAGGCATGTACACAAAGTTTCAGAAGAATTGAACAAATGGGGTGGAAATGCCATCACTTTGCATATAGGACATTTGGGCATAGCCTGTAGCGTCTCCTAAGGGCGAATGTGGACCATTCTTTGTGTGGGGGTTCCCGTTGTCCTGTAGTATATAAATGGTACATTTGGCCGTGGCATGTAGCGCCCCTAAAGGCGAATGTGGGCCAATCATTTTGATAATGGGACTTTTGGGTGTGGCCTGAATTGCCCACTATGGGCGAATGTGAGCCATTCTTTGCATAGTACTTAAGAACTAGAAAAAAACGTTTGTCAAGACAAACTTTGATGTTGGCTTGAGAAAGGCCGAACCTTGAACCAAGACTGGAACTCAATGATAACAATAAAACAAGATTACTTCAAAAATATGAAATATATGCAATTACAGCTCTCCATGTCATTATACCACATACGGTATTCACTAAGATTTTCACTTTGTCCAAAGACTTCATTGTATGCATTGTAAAAATAAGTGAAAGTTATAGGGATATTTGATCATTTCCTCACCCTCATGCAGTCCCAGATGTGTATGACTTTCTTCTGCAGAAATTGAAGATGTTTAAAAGAATATCTATGGAAGCAATTCCATGCCTTATATATTTGCAAACAATATAAAGTATTGCAAAAGAAAATAGAATTTTGCAAAAGAAAAAAGTATTGAGCAAAAAAAAAAAAAAACTTTTTTTCAAACAAAAATGAAGTATCACAAAAGTAAAATAAAGTATCGAGGAAAAAAAATAGTAATGCAAACAAAAATAAAGAATTGCAAAATAGAAATTAAATATAGCAAAAACCAAGATATAATTAATTGCAGCATTGATTTTGCCACACATATATTTTTCTTTGCAATGCCTACTA